>OZ025295.1:175565609-175719657 GCA_964019185.1 Maratus speculifer
TGATTAAAAATATGAGTAGATTAGTTTTAATACATTAGATGATTATAGAAGTAAGAAATTTCGTGTAGGAGCAATGCTTACATGATGAAAATCGAATGGAATCAATTGACTTCAACTCCTGATCCAAGTTAGTATTTATCTCACGTGTGTAATGTGGAAATATAAAAAATGAAGAATCAAGTTTGATGTAAATAAATATTGTGGTATTGGTTTAAAAACTAAAAAAGTATTGAATTTTACTGAATTAGAAAGCATAAAATTTGATTAAATAATGTTTTATGTAAAAAATTAAGTTTAAATGTGATAAAATTATGAAAATCAGTTTGTAAACTCTCATTTTTATAAGTACTACTATGAAAATATTCTTTTAATATAGAATTTCTGCTTATTGATGAGACTAAAAAATTATTTTTTTGTTAATTTTGAATATTTATTGAGTGTGTGTAATACTAGGATTAAAATCTTACAAATTCGGTGTTAAATTTTTCAAGAAATTGTGGTTTGTAATCCAGAAAAAGGTGTGATTTTAATAAATTTGTAAATATGTTCATTATTTTTTTTAATTATTTCTCTAACTGCTCATTCATTTGTTAATTTTTGTAATTTTTGTAGAAAAAATGATTTGAATTTTCTGTAATCTGTACTATTTTTTTGTCCAACAGTTGATTTTATTGATTATTAGTATTCTCATTCAGCAGTAATTTCACGTATGAAGTTATTAAATATTAAATATCTATTAATTTTCTTTACTGTTTCATATGATAGTAATATTTCTGAGGAACAGGTGTGATAACTACTAGACTTTGATTGACTTGATTTTCTGATAAACGTTTGAAAAGAGTTGTAAGTATGTAATGATGCAATATCTATATACTATCGAGAGTCGAGATTGAAGTAGATAAGTATTGGAGTAATAGTCAATTCTTTGTTGAATTTCAAGAAATTGTGTGAGAACATGGTTTTTTACATTAAGTTTATGTAATTTCAGTTACAGTTTTTCGACAATCAACCTAAAAATGGATAATTATCATAGTTAAAAGTTATGATGAAAAGATCTAAGCAATATTAATGTTAAAAAGTTCGTCTAATGTTTGCTCTTATGTTGTGAAAATTTCGAATAGTTTGGTTTGAAATATGAAATGTTTGTAAAAATTAAACTTTGTATTCGTGTATGTTTTGCATCATTAAATTGTAAAGATAATATTCATATTTGAAAAATGTTGTTGGGTGTTTTAATAATTTTCTGATAAGTAGATAAAAACAGATGTGAAAATTCTGTGCTATTAAAATATATAGGATCAAGAATAAAGTTTGATGAAAATAAGTATTGTAAAAATTCAGAAATTTTGAAGTGTAAGATGAATCATGTCCTAATTTGATTAATTATATGGGTAGAGTAGTTTTAATATGTCAAGTGTCTAAAGCAGCAAGAAACGATTTTTTAGGTTTTCTAGAATAATAATAATAATAATAATAATAAAAGTATACTTTTGTTGTAAGATTTCGAATGCAGTCAAGACGTGAAAAATATAAGTATGAACCTTTGTAAAGACATTCAAACTTTTTAAAAAGTTTAAGTTTAGTAATATACTGTAACAATATATGTAAGCAAATGTATTTCAAAGTTGAAAATTTGTGTAAAAAATTGTCTTTTCTTGAAAATTGATATTTATTTTTGTTTAATTAATGATACTTATTACATTTTTGTTGTTAAAAACTAAAATATACGTTTAATTCTTCAGTTAAAATTGATATATCCGTGTTGGAGGTGAGAAAAAATAGTGTAAAACTAATAAAATTTGTTTAAATTCGTCTTTTTATTCTTAAAATTAATATTTTCTATTGTTTAGAATACGTAATAATAACTTTTGAGGCATGTATAACCGGAAAATGTTAAAAAATCTTAGAAAATTGGTATTAAAAATATTAAATACAGTTGCTTCAATGATATCTTTTCGATATGTAAAGTGATTGTAGCATTTAGAAATGTACTTCTGAAGAATGTATAATCGGAAAATGTTAGAAAATCTTAGAAAATTGGTGTTAAAAATATTAAATACAGTTGCTTCAATGATTTCAAAAACAAACTCTGTTAAAAAATTCTGTATGATTTCAAGTGAAAATAATCTGAACCTGAATACATGGTATTTAAAATACAAAATTCACGATTATGAACTAATGTTGAAAACATGGGTAACATTAAATATACAGCTAATATTTAATTATAGATTAGGAAATTCTTAAAGTGTATCCAAATTTATTAAATATAGTATTGAATACAGTGAATAAGTGAAATATGTGAATAAGTATTGATATTTCCATGTTGCTTTTGAAAATATTAGTGTAAAATTATTCAAATTCGTCTTTTCTTTAAAACTGATATTTATTTTTGTTGAATTAATGATACTTGTTAAGATTTTGTTGTTAAAAACTATAATATACGTTTAATTCTTCTGTTAAAATTGATATATCCATGTTGGAGATGAGAAAAAATAGTGTAAAACTAAAAAAAAAAAAGTTTAAATTCGTCCTTTTCCTCCTTAAAATTATTATTAAACTAGTGTAAAACTAATAAAATTTGTTTAAATTCGTCTTTTCCCCTCTGAAAAACTAACATTTCTATTATTTTGCTTAATTAATTACACTCATTATGACTTCCAAATTTTAATTTGGAGATGTTGTAGTAACTGTTATAAAACTAGAATGGATAAATAACTTAAATCTGTTCTTTTTTTTCTCTCTATGTGATACTTTTTCTTGAACGTAAACATTTTGTTGTATTCCTTTGTAAGTTGTGACGTCAAAATTCTTTGTTATGTTCCCCTACCTGGAATGCATGCATGGAGGGTTTGCAGAAAAAAGTTTTAGTTTAGGTATGACGTAATAAGAAATGCTCTGCAGGTTCACATTTGCGTGTTGAGAATTTCTTTAAATTATTCGTTTATGCATTAAAATTCTACTTAGTTGGTATATATAAAGTACGATGAAATTTCCAATTAGAGTAAAAGTTAACCAAATTCGTTTAATTCGTCTTTTTTCGTTAAAAAATCATTAGTTTCCTTTGTTAATTGTTCAATTATCGAAATTCTTTGAGGTAACGACTGTTCAAAAACTAAAAAAATATCTTTAAATTTCTATTTTAAGTTGTGTATTCTGATTTTATATTTAAAAAAAATAAATAAATAAAAAAATATGAAGAAATCAGTTAAAAATTTAATATTTTCTGTTGTTTTGCTTAATTAATAATGTTCATGAAGGAAATGGTTGTCCAAAACTGGAATGCATGCTTAAATTTCTTTCTATCAAATTGATATTCTGATGTTGCAGTTGATAAAAATCGTAAGAAATCAGTCTTTTTCTATAAAAATCGATATTTTCCATTGTTTTTTACTTAATTATGAATGCTCATTAAGGTTATAGCTGTTGAAAAACTGAAATGTATGTTTAAGTTTTCTCTCTTAAGTTGATAAAAATCGTAAGAGATCAGTCTTTTTCCATAAAACTTGATATTTTCCATTGTTTTTTTACTTAATTAACGATACTGATTAAGGCTATAGCTGTTGAAAAACTAGGATACATGTTTCAATTTCAACTTTTAAGACGTTACATTGATCATATAGTTGATAAAAATCGTAAGAAATCAGTCTTTTTCTATAAAACTGGATATTTTCTATTGTTTTTATTTAATTAATACTGCTCATTAAGATGTCTATCAAGCAAAATTCAAATATATGTTTAACTTTCTTGTGTTAAATTGATAATCTCATCTTGTAGTTGAAGAAATCTAAATAAAATGGTTAAAAACTGAGATTTTAATTGTTTCGCTTAATTAATAATACTCATTAAAATTACGGTTGTTCAAAATTCAAATATAAATTTAATCTTCATCACATAGTATGATTTCGAGTTGAGATGTGATTGATAATATTTTTAATTAGTGAAGGTTGTTCACCTCTCATGTTAGAATAGAATGTTCCTTTTTTCCACTAGGGGGCGCAGGAGGGCGGCGGTGAGATGGTGGGAGCAGGAGGGGCCAGGAGGGATGGTGGCGGGGCCGCAGGTGGGGCAGCCGGAGCAGGCGGGGCAGCCGGAGGAGCAGGCGGGGCAGCCGGAGGAGCAGGTGGGGCAGCCGGAGGAGCAGGCGGGGCGGCCCCACAGCCCCACCTGCTCCTGAGCCCGTACTCTTATTTTCCTACTACTTTCATCGCAAAATGCTCAGCGCATTCGAAAATCCTAAAAAGCGTTGAAACGGTATAGTTATTGCAATAAACGGACGTGTTATGCTCGACGAAATCAGCTCTACGAGCGGCCCCACAAAAACATGACTAAGGCGCACGAAGAAAATTTGAATATGACAGAGACAAAATACCAATCACGGAACTTCGTTTGCCAGATAGTCAGCGTAAAAAACGGATAAAAAGTAGGGTGGGAATGTTAGTTCTTCATTCGGATCTCGTAGATACCAACAAAATGACTTCGTTCGTGGTGAGTTGGTAAAACTATTATCAAAATGAGATGAATGCTGCAAAAACCTGGCGCTTTTACCGTCGAAACCATCGCCAAATACGTGGCCGATGCATTTCACAAGCTCTTCGTGATTTAGTAATGTAATTCGAAGAATTTGGCTGCACCTGCTATAGTCCGCGATCCGGACGACCAACTCTTCCTGGGGATACTGTTATGGAAGTGTATCACATAGTGACCAGAGGACGCATGCAAACTACAAAATGTGCATCTCGTGTATTTGATAAACCAAAATCAATGGTCTTAAAGTTACTGCGCTCTGTAATCTGCATGTTTTTTTACCGGTACCAGCGCGCTCAGATGTTGGAAGTGAGAGACCATCAACAATTTATGGACTTTGTTAATTTCTTATCCAATATGATGGAGATAACGATCGACCTCTTCGTATATTATGAATGGACGAGGCACATTTCACCTTAACTGGTAAGGTCAATGGCCTCTGCAATCCTCCGACCTCACTCCTATGGATTTCAGGTTCTGGGGATATCTAAAATCTAGAGTGTGTTGATATTATGAACTTCAATTACTAGACTGTTTTCCTATGCTTTTTAATTCTTACTCATACTCCTTGTATTTAACCCATTTTCGGCCAAAGGTTCGTATACGAAACATTTCGATAAATATTTTTTTTAAACACTCTGACACATTTTTTTCAAGAATTTTATTTTTCTTCTATTTTTTAAGGCTTTTGAAGACATCCATAAAATATTAGTAATTCAATTGGAGTAAACACTTTCTCTTAAAAAATTTTCAAAATACGCTAGAGTTTTAATTTGAAACGCCTTTGACAAATTCGACTTTTTAAAAATATATTATTATTCCAATTGAAATGAATTATATGTTTTTAAAATAGATTAAAGTTGCAAATTCTGTATATGAAATAAGAATAAAACAAAAGTCATAAAAATATTATTCATATTCATATTATTCATTATAAGAAATAATATTTTATATTATTATATAAAATATTATTTCTTATATAAAATATTATTTTTCATGCACGAATCTTTTTTTTTTGTCTTAATGTATGTAATTTAAGCATATTTCAATAAAAATAATGCTACATTTTATAAAATTTCTGTGCTTGGCCTAAAATGGGTTAACGTGCTTTCTTATATGTAGTTTTTCTTTGTTAACTTTTGTGACAATTGTTGGTTTCTAAGTTTAAAATAAGTTTTTCAGCTTGTTCCATTGCGGAAGCCTGTTAGATTTCTTTTCCTAAATTAAAGTTATCTTCGTAATGTTTATTTCATATTTTTTTATCTGAATTAAGTTAATTCTTGTTTACCCATTATCTGCTAAATATTCTCAAGTGGTTATGCTCCCAGACTTGCTTCGTACTGCGCGATAGTTACGGTAACGAGAATTAGTCCTAACCAACGGTAAAACGCATTTCAAATTTGTATGTTTGGTTAGCTAATAAAGATAAAAATATGGAGCTTTTTACGACTGATAAACTTCTTGGCTCTGAGAATTGGGTCAGATGGAAATGGATGGTGGAAGGCTTGCTAATGGAAAAAGAAAATGCTTTCGAGGTGTGCTCTGGAGAAATTGTACAGCCAGAGCCGGTTCCCGAAGGCGCTGCTACTGCAGATAGGAACAAATATTACAGGGACTTAGCCAACTTCAATAAAGGCAATAGAGCTGCCAGAGGTATTTTTTCAAGAACTCTAGATAGCAGAATATGTGACCTCGTATCGATGTGCAAAACTACCAGAGAAATATGGATGAAACTACATGAACTGTTTGAACAGAAAAATACTCAAGCTCAATATGCCTGCCAAATGCAGTTTTCATCTTTTGTGCGAGATCCGGCGAATTCAATGGCTATGCACATAGCAAAACTAGATCGCCTAGTGTCACGAATGTCTGATTTGGATATCAAACCAAATGACTTTGTGGTAATGAATAAGCTTTTGGAGACTTTATCTAGCGACTTTGAGCCACTGAAAATGGCTTGGTGTGCAAGACCTGTAGAGCAACAGACACTAGTGGAGCTTAAGAAATTACTTGTTGCAGAAGAGCAAAGAAGAATGTTAGACTCTTCCAGAGAAAATGAATTAAATGACTTACTTGCAAAGTCTAGTTTGGGAAAGGTTCACAGTGCTGCAGAAAAGTATGGTAACCATGCAAACAAGCAGTGGAAGCAGTTTAAATGTTTTAGATGTGGGAAAAGGGGTCACATGAAACGTGATTGTACTGTTAAGAAAGTTAATAATGTGCATGAGAGAAAATCAAAAGATGAAGTTTTTATTAGTGAACTAGCGGCCCGCCCTCACTTTGCTTCGGGTACTCCCGTGTCCATACTGACACCGCAAATTGTTACTACCACTTCATCCTATTAAATTCAACTACTAAAACCATTACTCTCCTTTTAAATAGTCGGGTAAAAAGTAGCCTGTATGTTAATCTAAGGTGCCAGATAACTCCATACAAAGTTTCATAAAAATCGATCCATCCGTTATTACGTTATAGATGGTGTAACTAACACGACTTTGTTTTATTAATATAGAGATTATATCAGTCCTCCCAGGCTTTGTACGGGTATTAAAAAAAATTCAAGTTATAAATTTTTACACACATGCTCTAACTCTCTTCTTTGTGGATGGAGTTATTAAAAAAGTGTAAACTTATAAAAGAAAATTTGGATATTAGTATTATTTTTTATTTATTTGTAAATCATACACTACATTTTTACTTATTTACTTTTTACATTTTTACCTATTTATTTTATTTTTACAACAATTACAGGATGTCTTTATACACAATAAATCTTGTAGGGTTCAGCCTGCGTTTGCAATGTATAAGCGGAAAAAATTAAATTATTTACGACATCGCATTAAAAACTTCAAAAATAACAGTATTTCTCCACTATTTAATGGATGTTATTATACATGTAAACCTTCCTCTTGAATCATTCTATCTATTAAAAAAAACCGCATCAAAATCCGTTGGGTAGTTTTAAAGATTTAAGCGAACATAGGGATATAGGGACAGAAAAAGCGACTTTGTTTTATACTATGTAGTGATGTCTTTATACATAATAAATCTTGTAGGGTTCAGCCTGCGTTTGCAATGTATAAGCGGAAAAAATGAAATTATTTACGACATCACATTAAAAACCTCAAAAATAACAGTATTTCTCCTCTATTTAATGAATGTTATTATACATATAAACCTTCCTCTTGAATCATTCTATCTATTAAAAAAAACCGCATCAAAATCCGTTGGGTAGTTTTAAAGATTTAAGCGAACATAGGGATATAGGGACAAAAAAAGCGACTTTGTTTTATACTATGTAGTGATGTCTTTATACATAATAAATCTTGTAGGGTTCAGCCTGCGTTTGCAATGTATAAGCGGAAAAAATGAAATTATTTACGACATCACATTAAAAACCTCAAAAATAACAGTATTTATCCACTATTTAATGGATGTTATTATACATATAAACCTTCCTCTTGAATCATTCTATCTATTAAAAAAACCGCATTAAAATCCGTTGGGTAGTTTTAAAGATTTAAGCGAACATAGGGATATAGGGACAGAAAAAGCGGCTTTGTTTTATACTATGTAGTGATGCCTTTATACATAATAAATCTTGTAGGGTTCAGCCTGCGTTTGCAATGTATAAGCGGAAAAAATGAAATTATTTACGACATCACATTAAAAACCTCAAAAATAACAGTATTTCTCCACTATTTAATGGATGTTATTATACATATAAACCTTCCTCTTGAATTATTCTATCTATTAAAAAAAACCGCATCAAGATCCGTTGGGTAGTTTTAAAGATTTAAGCGAACATAGGGATATAGGGACAGAAAAAGCGGCTTTGTTTTATACTATGTAGTGATGCCTTGTAGCCAATAGTGATGACACATGGGTCATTGATACAGGAGCCACACAACATATAACCAACAGAGACGATGTCTTTCAAAGTTTTACACAGTACAAGTGCCCAATAGAAGTAAGGGTTGGTAATAATTCCACAATGAAAGCATATGGCCATGGTGAAATCTCTGTAAAAATGTTAGTTAATGGCAATTGGAAAGCCAGTGTAATGGGAAATGTATTATATGCTCCAGATGCTTCGAGAAATTTATTTTCTGTAAGTCAAGCTCTAGACCATGGATCAAAATTTAAGATGTGTAACAATAAATGTGAATTTGTAAAACCTAAAGGAGTTGTTGCTGTGGGATACGCCAAGGTAACTTATTTAGATTGCTATGCAAAGTAATAGTACCTGCGGTAAACAGTGCAACTAACATTGTAACAGTGCCCTCTTCTGAGGCTCAACTTACTGAATCAAACACGCTTCAACTTTGGCATGAGAGACTTGGACATTTGAATAAACAACATGTGAAAAAGTTTCTGCACACTCAAGGTATAGAAGTGAAAGATGATGGTGAGTTTTGCGAAGCATGCGTGCTAGGTAAACAACATCGATTACCATTTCGAAATCGCCAACAACGAGCTAAGGATGTTGGTGATGTTATCCATACTGATGTCTGTGGGCCTATGGGAAGAAGAATCATTAGGTGGCGCCAGTTACTATGTTTGTTTTACTGATGATTACTCTAAATTCAGAAAAGTGTATTTTTTCAAGCATAAATCTGAGGTTACATCTAAATTTGAAGAATTTTGTGCTTTCTTCCGAAATCAAACACAGAAACCAATCAAGGCAGTCCTTAGTGATGGTGGATTGGAATATAACAACAAAATTTTGAAAGGTTTGCTTCAGAAAATGGGAGCAGAATTTCGATACAGCACGCCCTATACACCCAACAAAATGGATCTGCTGAACGAAATAATCGAACTCTCATCGAGTTAGCTAGATCAATCATGATGGCAAAAGATTTATCAAAATTCCAGTGGGCTGAAATAGTCAATGCTGTAGTACATATACTGAATCGTGCTAGAACATCTGCAGTTGAACAAAAGTCCCCTTATGAAGTTTTTTATGGGAAAACACCAAGGCTCAGCCATCTTCGAATTATTGGCACAGAATGTTTTGTTCATACCCCCAAGCAGAAGCGCAAGAAGTGGGATCCGAAAGGCCAAAAAGGCATTTTAGTTGGCTACTTAGATGATGTTGATGGTTATCGTGTATGGTTCAAAGGTACAAGAAAAATCGAGCGAACAAGTGAAGTGGTGTTTTCTCCTGAATCTATATCAACATCAACTGTTGTTGCAATTGAGCCGGAACAGCTTAGAATAGATGAAAGTCCTACTCCTGACGGTTATGGAACTGATTTTGATGCAGATGAAACTTCTGAAAATGCGCAGCATGATCGAAATCTAAGGGACAGGACGCAGTTAAAGGCACCTGAACGTCTTATTGAATGCTGTATTGCAGAAGAGAGTGAACCAGAACACTACTACCAAGCGGTAAAATCGGACAAGGCAAATGAATGGCAAGCTGCAATGGATGGGGAAATTAAATCGTTATTAGAAAACAATACTTGGTATTTAACAGACCTATTAGAAGGAAGACGAGCCATTACAAACAGATGGGTATATAAATTGACGTCATGCTAATGGTGACATTGATCGGTTCAAAGCTAGGCTTGTAGTTAAAGGATGTTCTCAAAGAAAATATGGTATTACAAAGAGTGCTGCTGATCCATGTTTGTTTTGCAGTAACGAGAAACAACAGAAGTTGTTATTAGCATTACATGTAGATGATGGACTCGTTGCCACAACTCCTCAAATCAAGAAACATTTCCTTGAAGAATTGCAGCGTAAATTCAAGGTAACATACAAAGATGCTGAATACTATCTTGGTGTAGAGATAAAAAAGCTGACAAGTGGAGATATTGTTATCAGTCAGCAAAATTATGCTAATAAAGTTTTGGAAAAATTCAACGTGAAAGATGCTAATCCAGTTTCTACTCCCATAGAAAAGGATAATCTTTCAGGAGAAGATAATGAAGAGACTGTTCCTGAAAAAGTTCTTTACAGACAAGCTGTAGGCAGTTTGATGTACATGGCAGTTGCTACCCGTCCCGATATTGCCTTTGCTGTGTCATATTGTTCCCAGTTCTTGGATAAAGCACAACAAAAACATTGGTCAATGGTAAAACGAATACTAAAGTACATCAAGGGAACATCTAATTTTGCATTAGTGCTGTAACATTCTGAATATCCTCATTAGCACACTGTCAATAAAGGCAGATGCTAGCACGTGTAAATACCCTCTGACAAGTACGATACATTTGTGTATAATAAAACTTCAACTTTCCAATTATCTAAGCAATAAATTCCACTTGAAGCCTCTCCAACTGACGTTATAAAAATCGAATTTCAGACCAAGAATTTAACGTTAGACAGTTTGAATATAATAAATCTACACTACTTGAGCTGTCTGATTTACCCTGTTAATGATCGGCGATTTTCAAAGAAAACTGCTTTATATATATGCAATTTCAAAGAGGTTCAAGAGAGGATTTTTGGTTTTGTCTCTGAAGTGAGTCAACCTAGCTCGCCAGCCGGGGCGCATATTGCCCCGTAACAAAGTGAAGTCCGTTACGGCCACCGTCTGATTGTGATAACTGTGGAAAGGCCCAAAAACCCACGCGCAACTGTGAAACAGCTGCGGACAGAGTACAGAATGTACTCTTATTTAAATCTTACTTCTACATATTTTTTCCAATTCTAATTTTCTTCTGTTTTGCTGTGCTGTGTGTTGCTGTAAATAAAGCTTTGCTAAAAGTCATCCTGGATTTATTCATTCAATACGTCACAGCAAGTTGAATTGGTGTCAGAAGTGGGATTGAGTTTTAATCAGAAGAAATAGTGATTGGATTTTCTTAGCGGAAGAAGATAAGCAGATCATCTTTCCGAAAACGCAGGCTCCCTGATCCCTTGGTAGAAACGGACGACTGGAATTTTCTGGGATACGTCGTTCCTCTGAGGCGGAGGTGAAATTGTTTCCTGACCCTCGACCCTTGTCAGCTGATAAAAAAAAGAAGGAAAAGAGCGATTTTGTCGTGACCTACTTTCGGGAAAGAAAATAGTGATAGTGTTTGTTTTTAGTGCAGTATTTGGTGTTTGTGTGCAATTCTGTGTGAGTGCTTACAGATTGTGATTTTCCTGTTTCTTTGGATTAAAAATTTGGAAAAGTATAAAAGCTTCAATGGGGTAAGTCATTCCATTTCAAAAAGTTCTTGAGTAAATAATTTTTATATATATATAAAATAAAAAATATTTATAGAAGAATTTTTTTTTTTTTTTTTTTTGTAAATATTAAACTTAAATTGTACAAGTACACATAAGGGAAGCATTTTTTTTATATATGTATGTGTATAAAAGATGGGTTTTTTTTCCTCTGATTTTTATGTATGTAAAATTTAAAATTTGTTTTTAGTTATTTTAATAGTTAAAATTTGTCTATATCTAAAAGAAAAATTTCTATAGATATAAATATTTAAAAAAAATATAGAAAGATATAGAAATTTTTTTTTTTTTTTTTTTTTGATATCTTTTGGAAGTTTTGATAAAAAAAAAATCAGCATTAAATGTGTACATTTTGATTTTTATATGTAAATTTCTGTTAAAAAATTATAAGTAGAATAAGGTAAAAGTTTTATTAAAATGGCGTACTTAGGCAAAGGTAAGAAAGATGATGTAATTAAATTAATCGATGAACTGGAAATACCTAGACTGGGCACCGAAACTAGGACTCAGTTAAAGAATTTAATTGTGAATTCAGATGATTACGATGAAGATTTTGTATCCGAGATATATGATAATATTTTAAGAGAAAATCAGGAAGCGGCTGAGAGAGAGGAACATGAAATAGCTAGACAAAGAAATTTAGAGCGCGAAGAATTATTAAGAAAAGAAAATGCTGAACGTGAGTGTAAAAAAATGGAACAAGAACGAGAGTTGAGACAGAAAGAGTTAGAATTAAATTTTGAATTAGAAAAATTAAAATTAGAGAAAGGAATCCCTGCATCGGGATCAAATTCAAATGACATTAATTCGCGTCCTTCAGAATTAAATTTGAAAAAACTAATACCCGAATTCGACCCCGAAAAAACAGATATCAGTTTGTATTTGGTTTTGTTTGAACGACAAGTTAAAAGAGCTAAAATTAATAAAGAAAACTGGGTGTCCCACTTAATTAGTTTATTGCCAATTGATATTGTAACGATTATAGCAAGAGAAGCCGAAGATTTAGCGGAGAATTATGATCACATTAAATCAGTTCTTTTAAAACGTTATAAATTAAATGCAGAATCATTTGAAGTTAAGTTCTTACAGCACGTCAAACGTCCGAGCGATACATGGAAGGATTTCGGTTTCGAATTACGAAATTATTTGCAGGAATGGCTTGCAGGTTTGGAAATAAATTCGTTTGAGCAACTCACCGATCTTTTAATCGCAGACCAAATCAAAAAACGCGCTAAGCCAGAGATGAGAGAACACTTCTTAGATAAGTGGCCGTTAATTAAAAGTGAGGCCGAAATTACTGAACTACTTGATGGTTTTGATAGCATTCGAGCGTCGACGCCGAAGAATAGAGATAATAAGCATGAAAAAGCTCGTATGCAAATTGATGATAAATTTAGAGGAAGTAAACCCCGATATACTCCCTCCTTTGGCGTTACTAACACACAAGCGGATATAAATAGAGACAGGGCATTCGAAAGGAGAGTTAAATTAAAATGTTTTATTTGCAATTCGGAAAACCATCTAAAAAGTTCGTGCCCAAAATTGCAGAAAAAACCACCTTCAGGGTCAGTAAACAACCTCCAGGAAAAAAAAGGAGAAGATTTGTTAGAAACATATACTTTTCAGGGAACTGTAAATGGATATAGAATAGAAATCTTAAGAGATTCCGGAGCTACGTTGGATTTAGTTTGTCGGAAATACATAAATCCAAATGATTTTTGCGGTGAGCAAATATGGATTAAGCAACCCTTAAGCTTGGAGTTAGTTTGTCTACCGTTAGCAGTTGTAGAAATATCGGGAGATTTTGGTAAATTACGGACAAAGGCGGCCGTGTGTGGAAACCACTTGAACCAAAATCGATATTTGCTAGGGAATAAAACGGCAGAATTGATTAAGGAAAAAACGGGGTATGAGTTTTTTTCGGTGGGTCAGGTAAATGCTGTACAAACGAGAGCGTGTGCAAAGCGCATGGAGAAAGTTGCCGAAAGGGATCGGCAAGAAAAACTTGAAACGGAAGTTTCAGAAGGGTTGAATCGAGAGTCGAAGGATGAAGCAGGGATTTTAGTTCCGACGGTAGAAGAGGAACCGATAGAAATTCCCGCTTTAGAGGCCGGAGCGCCAGAGTTAGGGTTATTGAAGATAGATAAACAAGGTTTTATCGATGCACAACGAAAGTGCACGGAAGTAAGGGAATTGCGGAGTCGTTTGGATAAACCAAACGGGGAAAATGCAAATCGTGTATATTCGATTAAAGATGATTTGCTAGTGAAAAATCGCGAGGATCGATTTGGAAATGTGACGAGATTGCTGGTAATTCCAAAGCCGTTAAGGGAAGCGGTAAAATCGTTGTGTCACGAAGGGACGTCGGCACATTTGGGTTGTACTAAATCCAAGAATAAGTTAAATAGATATTTTTTCTGGCCAAATTGCAATAAGGAGATGGAAGATTTTGTACGTTCTTGCGATTTCTGTCAGAAAGCAGGGCGGCCAAATGAAAAAAAGAAAGCCCCCTTAAAATTAGTACCAGTGATTCAAGAGGTGTTTTCCAAGTTAAACATTGACGCTTGCGGTCCGTTACCTCTGACCACAAATGGGAACCGTTACATTTTAACAGCGATGTGTATGGCATCGAAATATCCTGAGGCAATACCCTTAACAGATTTAAGTTCCGTGAAAGTAACTGAGGCATTATTAGACATTTTTTGTCGCACAGGTTTTCCTTCTGAGTTACAGTGTGATCAGGGAAAATCGTTTACCTCAGCATTAACTACAGAATTTCTAGAGAAATTCGGCATAAAGGTAAGCCATAGTTCTGTTCACCACCCACAAAGTAATCCTGTCGAACGATTTCATAGAACTATGAAACGGCTTATGAGAGCGTTATGTTTAGAGTCCGGAGCGGACTGGGATAAGCATTTGCCAGCGATACTGTTAGCACTCAGAACTGTAACACATGAGAGTACGGGATACACTCCATCAGAATTAGTGTACGGAAAAAATTTACGCACACCAGAAACATTAATTGCGGAAAAATGGCTGGAGCCACCTATAGAAAACGATTTAGTTACGGAACATGTGTTCAATTTAATTAACAGGTTAAAGCGATGTCGTGAGATAGCAGTTACGCGAATGGAAGATTTACAAGTCAAACGAAAGAATTGGTACGACAAAAATGCTATCAAACGAGAATTTAAAGAGGGTGACTTAGTTTTAGTCTTGGCGACATCGAGACCAAATAAATTATCAGTTCAATGGATTGGTCCTGGGACAGTAAAAAGTAAAATTTCGGAAACGAACTATGTTGTCGAAATACCGGGAAAAAAAGAGAAGACCCAAATATATCACGTAAATATGTTAAAACCATATTATACGCGACCGGAGCATGTGAATCTACTAGACTTCGAGATTTATCCTAAATCATTGGAAG
The DNA here is from genome assembly GCA_964019185.1 of Maratus speculifer. NCBI lineage: Eukaryota > Metazoa > Arthropoda > Arachnida > Araneae > Salticidae > Maratus > Maratus speculifer. Next base: position 175,580,740 of record OZ025295.1, read on the forward strand.
ACCAAGACTTAGATATTCCGTATCTAGAGAATGGTCCTATGGTATATGATTTTGAGGAAGTAATTCGTAGCAGTGATTTAGAAAATCTATTGAGCAAAAGTCAGATAAATCAATTGCATGAGGTGTTAGATAGATTTTCAAAGTGCTTTTCTAACATTCCTGGTCTTACAGACTTAGTTGAGCACGATATCATTCTTGATAGCGATACCCCGATTAGGTCAAAACCGTATAGTTTTTCTCAAAGACAGACTGATATTTTAAAAGATGAAATCCAGAAAATGTTAAAGTTAGGTATTATAGAGGTAGGAGAGTCAGACTACACTTCTCCGATGATATTGGTAGAAACTCCCGGAAAAGATCCCCGGCCATGCGTTGATTATCGTCGCTTAAATAGGATCATTAGAACCGAATATTTTCCTCTTCCGAATATCGAAGAAAGAGTTGAGAAAGTAGCATCTGCTAAATTTATAACGGTCTTAGATCTAGCTAAGGGGTACTGGCAAATCCCTTTAAGTCCAAGAGCCCAACGGTACGCTGCTTTCTGTACAACCTTTGGTACTTTTAAATGTTTAAGAATGAGTTTCGGTTTAAAAAATGCTCCCTATTTCTTTAGCAAACTCATGTCCGAGTTACTGAGAGAATTCGAGGAATTTGCTGTTCCATACTTAGACGATGTTGCTATATTTTCAAATACTTGGGTAGACCATTTACAACATATAAGTTTGGTTTTGGAGAGAATTGAAAAGGCAAATTTGAAAATAAAACTTTCAAAGTGCAAGTTTGCGCAAAACCATGTCAAGTATTTGGGGCATATTGTAGGAACCGGTACAAGATCACCCGCGGAAGCAAAAGTAGAAAGTGTTAAAAACTTTCCGACCCCTAAAACGAAAACGCAGATACGCGCTTTCTTAGGTTTAGCCGGATATTATAGCAGGTATATCCAAAACTATTCGGTAATAGCTGCGCCTTTAACGGACGCGCTAAAAGGGAAAACAAAAAAGGGCGAAATCACTTGGACAGCTGAATGCGAAGAAGCATTCCGCAGGTTAAAAAAGAGTTTAACAGATACGCCGGTTTTGCATGCACCTAACTTTAAAAAAGAATTTTTAGTTCAAACGGACGCTTCAAACCGAGGCATGGGAGTTGTATTAAGTCAAGAGGATGATAGAACAGGTGAAGAACATCCAGTTCTTTATTTAAGCAAAAAGTTCTCAGAAGCGGAAAAATGGTACAGTACTACCGAACGCGAATGTCTGAGTATAATCTTTGCAATAAAGAAATTGCATTACTATTTGGACGGTAGGAAGTTCAAAGTATTTACAGATCACAATCCCTTACGCTGGTTGAGATCAAATGCTAGTTCTAACCCTAGGCTTATGAGATGGGCTTTAGCCTTACAACCCTACGAGTTTGAAATAATTCATAGAGCAGGCAAAAACAACAAAAATGCGGATGGTTTGAGTAGAGCAGAAATGCTAGAGAAAAAAGAGTAAAAATCTTTTTATATTGAACATTTTTATATTGATATTCTATTATTTTGTACAGTATTGTTTAAAAAATTATGCAACTATAATATGTGTTTGTGTTTTTATATTTGAAGTAGCAAAGTTAGAAATGTTTGCAATTGCATAAAATCTTTCCATAAGAAAGTTCTGGTTGTTTATATTGAAATATAATTGTAAAACATGTGTATATTGTACTTAATTGCGAACTTTCCTTATGGGTACTTGTGTTCATTATATTTAAAAGGTTTTTTTTTTCCCCTCTCAAAATTTAAATTTAAATTTTAAATTGGGTTAAGGCTGTTTGCCAGTAAATGCAGATTAACTCAAGATCTTTTTGGTTGTTGACTAACCCTTTATATATGAATTTTTCCCTTAAGAAAAATTCTTGCTAAGAGGGGAGGACTGTAACGTTCTGAATATCCTCATTAGCACACTGTCAATAAAGGCAGATGCTAGCACGTGTAAATACCCTCTGACAAGTACGATACATTTGTGTATAATAAAACTTCAACTTTCCAATTATCTAAGCAATAAATTCCACTTGAAGCCTCTCCAACTGACGTTATAAAAATCGTATTTCAGACCAAGAATTTAACGTTAGACAGTTTGAATATAATAAATCTACACTACTTGAGCTGTCTGATTTACCCTGTTAATGATCGGCGATTTTCAAAGAAAACTGCTTTATATATATGCAATTTCAAAGAGGTTCAAGAGAGGATTTTTGGTTTTGTCTCTGAAGTGAGTCGACCTAGCTCGCCAGCCGGGGCGCATATTGCCCCGTAACAAAGTGAAGTCCGTTACGGCCACCGTCTGATTGTGATAACTGTGGAAAAACCCAAAAACCCACGCGCAACTGTGAAACAGCTGCGGACAGAGTACAGAATGTACTCTTATTTAAATCTTACTTCTACATATTTTTTCCAATTCTAATTTTCTTCTGTTTTGCTGTGCTGTGTGTTGCTGTAAATAAAGCTTTGCTAAAAGTCATCCTGGATTTATTCATTCAATACGTCACAGTGCTTAAATCTTGTTTTCATCCTGGTATCTTAGAAGCATATAGTGATGCAGATTATGCCAGTGACACAAGAACCAGAAAATCAGTTTCCGGTATTGTATTTAAATACAGTGGAGGAGCCATTGACTGGGCAAGTCGTCGACAGCAGTGTGTGTCATTAAACACCACAGAAGCAGAGTATATAGCTGCAAGTGAGGCAACCAAAGAAATTGTTTGACTGAAACGTCTGTTTGATGACATTGCCCATTAACATCAACGCCTATTCTGCAAGATGATAATGCAAACATCCCTCATGCGATGTAACGTGCTGCTATATTGTACACAGTCGCCACCATGCAATGGGTAATTTCCTGTGATGGCACCCATGTGGAAAATGTGTAATCAATATAATAGTGTTCTCCGATTTGTGTTGTAATCAGAGATTAGTATACTGACTCTATGTCATATGCAATTTTACTCCTTGCTCCCCAGTCGTGTTTTTTATGGAGGGGGTGGGGATTCGCAGAACAGCTTTTTGTGCGGTAATAACGTGTCCGTTTCTTGCTATACATGCACGGTTCCAATGCTCTTTAGGGTTTTCGCGTGCGCTGAGCATTTTGCGATGAAAAAAAGGTGTTGCCATTGGAAAATTTCGAGTTTCTGTAACTATAATCGTAACCGTGAGCGCCATTTTGTTGCTGTTCAGAGAATCTTGAGCTCATACCTCTGAATAGCTATATCTGAAATTTCACCTCAATCGGTTGAACGGACTGGCTGCTAGAGCTCCATATACCGGCAAAGTTTTTTATGACCACTCTGTATGTCAGCAAATAATCTTTTTGGGTTTGAGAACAATCTTAAAATATGGTAGAATGAAAATGACGACATTTTGAATCACATATAGAAATTTTCAAATGCTTATTTTAACAGCCGAGCAGCAACTCGATGCTTTAGACTCTATGCATGATTCCAATGACATAATTTTTTAAAGCAACGTCATTTGTGAAAAGCATTGCGCTATACAAAGATTTGCCTTTTGTTTTAAGAACTTTGTACAATGAAAATGACAATATTTTGACTCACATATAGATATTTTGAAATACAACTAGATGAGTGGCAGCAGATATTTTGAACTTGATTTCATTCAGAGCTGCTAGAGCGTACCAACTTAATGCTGGAATCTGTCGTAAGTTAACAAGCTGCGCCAGCTGGTGGCAGGGGTGCAAATGAATGCGCGGGTTTGACGTCATATATGCGCAGATGTTTATTATCTCCGCATCTCTTGCGCATATTTTCTGAATTTTCACTCAATCATAACAGATTAATCAAGTCTACGAGATATATTGCAAAATATTTTTGTTACAGTTTGTATCAATAAAATCATGTACATTTAAAAAAAATAGTCACAATATCATTTTAATTTCGGGAGAAAAGGCACTAATTAGTACTCATAAGTACCATATAATGCTACGAAAAATATTGACTTTTACCCTAAAATTAAAATGACAATGCGACTTTTTTTTTAAATACCCAGATTTTTTTTTAATTAAAAATATATGTATTTAAAAAAAGTCGCATTGTTATTTTAATTTTAGAGTAAAAGTCAATATTTTTCGTAGCATTATATGGTACTTATGAGTACTAATTAGTACTTTTTCTCCCGAAATTAAAATGATATTGTGACTATCTATATTATAAAGGCCAAACGTATCTGTGCGTAACGCATACGTCATTTTTAGAATGGCAACACTTTCTGATGAAATTTAACTTTTGCAATTTTCATTACTGTAATTTATTTAACTCCTAGACATCGCACATTTTCAATCTTTACACCGTTGTGTAGGGAAAAATATGTACTTTTAAATGCAATTTGTTTGAAAACTGTATCTTAATTTGTTTTTGAGATATTAATTTTTTTGTAGTTTTTAATTTATTTTTCCTGAGGTGGCAACTTGAGTACGGATTTCTGTGCAAAGTAAAGGAAAAATAGCCATAAATAAAAAGAAGAAATAGAGATTTTTTTCGCCGAGATAGCAAGCAAACAAAGACGATCTTGGCAATAATTCCAGGTTTAAAGTAATGTCCAGTTCCCCAAATTTTTGTCCAATTGTTTGAGACATTCAATTGTAATTATATTAAAATAACATTATTCGCTTAATGTGTATTTTTTATATAAATTTCAGTTAAACTTTCAAGAGCAAACGACATTTTTAGTTTTTTTTTTTTTTTGTTTTTTTTTTGTTACCTGACAATTTTACCAGAAGGAAAATGCAAAACAAAATTATTTAATTTTTCTTTCTTCTTGGAATAAATATTTTTTATTGTTATTTATTTTTCACTTTATTTTTAGAACCATTTTTATTTTCTAAATGTATTTTCAGAAAAGAAAAAAAAGTACATTTTCATATAGAAAATTGATCTGAAATAGAAAAAGAATGATATAAAAGACGATTGGTTTATTTTGGTTTATTTTTGTCGTCCGATTATCTACACTAGGGATATAGGACCTGGGGGGAGTGCCCTTCGTGGGGGTCTTTCTAAGGGAACCTAACCCGTATCTACGCAAGGTTCGAAGAAAACCACGAAAACTCCGAACGGTTAGGCCGACGGCCGAGATTGGGTTCGAACCCAGCATCTGCCGTCTACCAGTTGAGAGGTCAGAACCTCTCGGCCACTGGTGGGGCCAATATAAAAGACGAAATGAGGTTTCATAATTCTCCAATATCCAATGTTTAAAATGTAATTGAAAATTTGGTTTGGCATGATTTGTAAAAAATCAAGGTTTGCGTATTTCACGGAAAATACAGCATCGTCTTTGCACGTTGAAGTGACGGAGTGCAATGTTTATTCTTTTAATTGGTGTTGTGAATTTTAATTTATAAAACGAATTTTAAGTTTGTCATAGAGTTAACTTTGAAGCAAACTTTTTTGTAAAAAAATGTACGTGCAATCATTTTTTTTACTTTTAACATTTTAGCATGCGCGTAAGAGTTTTCAGTACTACTTGGTTATACCGTCGACCAAAAAACTACCGCCAAATTATAAGATTAAATGCCAAAAATGGATGATTTGTGAATGTCATATTCAATGATATTAAACACGATACACATGTTTAAAATGTCATCAAGAGGTGTTTAATACCACTTTTTATTTGTATTTTTATTCATGTTTTACTAATTTATTTGTTTTTTCTTTACTAAAAATAAAAATTATGTCAACATATATAACTTGGCTATTATTTTGGAGATTTTTTTAATTTGACGAAAACGGTCGATGGGATAATCAAGTAGTACCGATTTTTTATATGCGCAAAATCTATATTGTAACAAAAAATGTGTCCATGTTTTACTGCCGTTACTTTACGAATGACAACATTTCAGGATAAATGACTTTTTGCAATTTTTTAATCTTCTAAACATCGCACATTTTCAATTTTTATTTCATCATATAGGAAAAGAAATCTACTTTCAAATGCAATTTGATAGAAAACTGTACGTTATTTGACTCATTTATTGCGAGCTTATATTTTTCAAACATTTTTTTAAAAATCTCTATCACATATCTCCATTAAGAAATATTGATACACAATTTACTCATAAATCTATCAATATTGTTCCTGATAATTTTACATTATAAAATTAAAATTGGTTGAGTAATAAAATAAAAGAATGGTTAAAAACGCAGATTAAATTATTAAAAATCACAAATTCAACATGTAATCAAGCAACTTAAAATTTTACAAAGCCAAATAAGAAAAAAATGAAAATATTTTGAATTTGTTTGAAAATTGTATTTCAATTTACTGATTGGATGTGGTTCAAAAAAAAAAAAAAGGGTGCGAGTTTTTTTAAAATTTATCTCTACCGAGTGAAACTCGATTACGATAGATTAATCTATTTGTCCTTAGAAAAATATAAAGAGTTTGGGATTTGTTTCCGGCTAATATACTATAGCAAAATTAAAATTTCCTTTATAAATAATAATAAAATAAAATAAAATAAATAAATACAAATTTAACAGACATGTGATTGAATTACGTGCTCGAAGCACTGAAATGACCAGAAACAAAATTGCTGCCGTAACGAAATCTTTGGCTAATAACTTCCGCCATGCGTCTAATACGGAAATGTGACTTTTGAAAAAATTCATTGCTTTATTTGATTCCATAATTAATATTTTTCATTTAACCCTTTAACCTAGCCATGTTAGCCTAACCATGTTTTTCCGATATGTAATATTTTAATTCAAAGATTGATTTAATATAATATTGAGATTAACGTTTATTTTTTTAATTGTATAAGATAAAAATTATGGGTACTACTAGGTTATTCCGTCGACCATTTTCGCCAAATTATAAAAATCGCCAAACTAATAGCCAAGTTATATTTGTTGACATAATCTTCATTTTACATAACGAAAGAGCAGATAAATTAGTAACACATGAATAAAAATACAGTTAAAAAGTTAATTTAAAACCACTTGATGGCGTTTTAAACATGTGTATTGTGTTTAATGTGACATTCACAACCATCCATTATTGGCATTTAATTTTATACTGTGGCGAAATATTTTTGGTCGACGGGATAACCTAGAAGTACCAAATTATGTAAAGTTATCAAATACAAATCTTCATACAAATACTTTTCACAGTTATTAATTTATGAATGAAACATGAATGAAAAAATCTGCAAGAGACTTAACCCTTTGAAGGAAAAAGCACGTCTATTCTTAAAATGCTGAAAATCCAGAATTAAAAAAAAAAAATTTCAAAATATTTAAAAGCGTTTCTTCACGTATTTGACAAAAATAAAATTGCTATTCCAAATTACTGGCGTCAATGTGGCGTTTTGCAATTAAAATTAAGTGGGATATATTTTATCTCACCCCCTTCAAGGAGTTAAAGGGTTAAAAATGCTTTTTTGGAGTTAGTTAGCAATCTAAAACGCATATTACATGTAGAAAATTCATTAAAGTTTTAAATTTAAAAAAATGCTTTTTATCTTTGCTATGTAACCCGGGAATCCCGGGTTCGATCTACTAGTTTTTTTAAATGTACATGATTTTATCGATACAAACTGTAACAAAAATATTTTGCAATATATCTCGTAGACTTGATTAATCTGTCATGATTGAGAGAATAGCTTGAAATTTGTGATTGAATTTTTAATATGAAGTCTCGAAATAGCTTTGTCTGTTAAAAAAAAAAAAAAAAAAAAAAAAAAAAAAAAGAGAGAGAGAGAAAGAGAGAGTGTGTAATCTACGATTTTAAGAAAATTATTGTCTAGAACGTTAAATATTTAAACAAATAAATTAACAATATTTCTTTGTTTAACAAAACAACATTTAATACATACATTTAAAATTATTCCGAATATACGTATAATGAAATAGGTTTTTAAATTAAAAGAATGAAATGTTTGCAAGTTAAATAATAAAAGTCGATACGACCAAGAAAACATTGGATTTTTATCGTCTGCAATTGATAATTAAAAATGGAGCTAAAGTTAAATATTTTACTTAGTATTAAATTCTATACATTTCTAAACATTATATTATCATAGGAAATACTAAGGTGTATACAATTTTGTATAACTTAGCTCATCAAGATTTAGTAAAATGTGACACTACTTCAAAATTCTGCATTTATATAATCTACTTACTAAATTATATGAGTCATCTTTATTTATATTTAAAACATAATTAAAATCGAACATATTTTAATCAGCGATATTTGTATCGCATAGTTAAAGGTCTTAGTATATTTTATGTTAATATTTAATCGTACTACACTTATTTATTCTATATTTATTTACAATATTTCAAACCTAAAACTTATTCTACGTAATATTTTAAAGTAACATTTAATTGAAACAAAAAAGTTTTGTTGCCATTCACACAAAAGAAACTGCATTCTACTTAATAATCCTCTGGTTATGCACCCCTGCCACTAGGTAGCGTATACCTTGGCCCCGCCTTTAATCTTGCGGACACCTCTTCCATAGGAGTTGGAACGCTTGAAATATATGCAGTTTTGATTTCATTTGATTTCAATGACACTATTTTCAAAACCAACGTCATTTGTCAAAACCATTACACTCTTCAAAGATTTGTCCTTTGTTTTAAAAACTTCGAAGAATGAAGATGACGATATAGAATGATATAAATTGGATTCACATATAGAAATTTTGAAATATTACTAACTGTGAGGAAACCAGATGCTTTGAATTTGTTATAATGAATAACAATATCCATTTATGCTTAAACTGACCATCTACAAAACCAGTAAATTTTTAGCAATTTTGGAGGTTCGGACCTCTCAACTGGTAGACGGCAGGTGCTGGGTTCGAACCCAATCGCGGCTGTCGGCCTAACCGTTCGGAGTTTTCCGTGGTTTTCTTCGAACCTTGCGTAAATACGGGTTAGGTTCCCTTAGAAAGACCCCCACGGAGGGCACTCCCCCTGGTCCTATATCCCATTAGCGTAGATAATCGGACGACAAAAATCAACCAACCAACCAATTTAGCAATTTTGGAATACAAGAGACAAAATAAGTTAAACTAGAAGTACATGGTGCAAACATATTAAATACATTACGTGTCCCTTTTTTAAATAAAATTAAACAAAATAATTATGAAAATAATAAATATTCAAAAAGAATAAAAATTAGAAATAACTAGCTGACCCGCCCGGCGTTGCCCGGGTCCGTATTAGCAATATTAAACGAACTTGAAATTTGTATGATTTTATCAATAACTGGAAGCATGCAGAAATGCATTGTCTGAAATACGTCGCAGCTGACTTTGTGAAAAATCAGTTTTAAAACGATTGCGTTAGTTTCGTGTTAAAGTGTTGATATTTTCTTAGCAGACGATTTTTTGTGATAAATACATTATCTGTTTTATATTTCTTAATGATATTCCTCTGGACCGAGTTGGCGCATTGCCAAGATTTGCTTCCTCTGGACCGAGTTGGCGCATTGCCAAGATTTGCTTTCCCCTGTGCCTCAATTAATTATCCTCGGAATTCCTTTTATTTATAGAGATTTAAAATTCTAAATTTGACATAGCATAATTTAGTTTAGATGTCTCTATAGCGTTGAGGTTTTATAATTGTTCTGGAAGATCTCCGTGCAGTCCCTTGAAGCAATACCATTTACAACTTATCTGCTTTGTTCTTTATAGTATCTGAAATCTGCATAGGAACAGTCGCTGAATCTGTAGCTACTGAATGAAAAATTTCTACTGATCTCACAGGCTTTGCAAACTGACTTAATTCAGATTTATCAGTGCAGATGTAAAATCTGTTTCTTCTGTAATCATTACCATCTGTCCCTTTAATTATGTAGGATAGAGAATGAGGGCCAACCTGAATGGCAGTTCCTTGTTTCCATGGTTTGTTAAACTTTTGGCAAAACAAAACTTTTCCTCATCTTGCAAATTTGAGAATTATGTATTACGTTCGTTAACATATTTATTTTGAATCAACTGTCGCTTCCCTAAAGACTCCTTCGCTTCAGCTAACGGAAAATTTGGCCCAAGTCTTTTAGGATGACATGGCAAAAGAGACCTCAGTTGCCAGCCCATTAATAATTCAGCTGGATAGGGAGATCTTGAGATGGTTGAATACGATAGTCTAATAAGACCATATACAGATCTTTTCCATCCTGTAATGCTTTAATTAAGGATTTTTGTTGTTGTTTACACGGCTCTTTCAGCTTGTCCGTTAACTCTAGGAAAGTATAGTGATGTGAAACTATGTTCGACACTCCATTCTTTGAAAAAAATTTGCACATATTCTGAATTGAATGGTGATCCCTCATCACTGACCAACTCCTGGAATATTATGTTTTGCAAAAATAGATTTGAAGGCAATTATGACATTTGGGGTTTTATTATTCTTAACTATGATATGATATCATGCTGATTTTTTTTATTTATTCCCGCAGTGGTTTGTGGTCTGTTTGCACTTCAACTGATTTTTCATATGTATGAAAGATAATTGAAATGTCCAAAGCCAAAAATTACAGAGAGTAACTCTTTTTCAGTCTGAGTATGCCGTTGCTGTGTTTCAGTTAATGATGCAGAACCATATCCAACTGTTTTATTATCTTGAAGCAACACAGCTCCCAAACCATAACGGCTGGCATCCACAAAAACAGTTATATCTTTGTCTTTATCATTATTAGCGGGTATGACTGAGCTTAGCTTGAACAAAATTAACTTTGTGTTCAAATCGATATATAATTATCAATGTATCATTCTTGCAATTTTAAATACAATTTGCTGGAGTCTGAGTCATGGTGACCAAAATGATTAACTAATCAAATTTTTTCGACCATTCGACCTAACTCTAATGCTTTTCTTGAGTCTGAAAACGATGGAATATGAAATTTTGTGAAAATTGTTAGTTGTTTTCAATTTAAAATTATACTCAGACTCATTGTGATGCAAAATGACCCACTAATCGAATGTACTTGAACATGCAGCCCAATGGTCTTCTTGAGGCCAAAAACGATAGAATAGGAAATTTAGTCAACATCGTTAGAGCCATTTTTAAAATACAATTATCTTGACCCAGACCTATAGTGACCCATATAGATCCACTAATCGAATTTTCTGGATCATGTGACCTTATCCCATTGTCTTTCGAAATTCGAAAAAGAAAGAATACAAAATTTAATCAAATTTGTTAGAGCCGTTTTCTAGAAAAAACTTGACCTGTGGTGTGGTGACCCAAATTTGACCCCCAACTTGAAATTTCACGAACATGTGATCTTGTCTAGTGTTCTTCTCGTATCCGAAAACGGTATCATATAAAATGATCCATTAATTGAATGTTCATGGACATGCAACATAACCCATTAATCTTATCCATTATAGTAGAAACTCGATTAATCGAAGTTTTGTTAACCGAGCCGATAATAAAGAGTGATTTTTTTCTTTTTCTTTTTTTTTTTTTCTTTTTTTTTTTTTTTTTTTGAATGATCCTTGAATAAGATCACACTTTTTAGTTCACTGTTCGTGTCTCTAAAATATTTGGAAAAAAGAAGCGAAGTTAAGCTGATAGATCTTCTGTTGGTCGAAAATTGACATAAGCGGTCAGACTCTGATAGAAAATATGTCTTTTTCTAAGAAAAGTTACATGCGTTAAAAAATATATATAAATTTAACAAATTAATGTAATTAAATTTTTGAAAATATATATTTTCTTGAGATTTGTTTTATTTTTGAAAATGCTTCTTCCAATATTTAACTTGGTATAGTAAAAAAACTTCCAATTTGCTTTTTAAAATTTACTACTAGTAGTTGATTTCCTTTTTTAATTTGCTGACAGGTTATATATCTATACATATCTATAAAATAGTTTCTCCAGACTGACTGATAATCAACGCACAGCTCAAACTACTAAACGTAGAAACATGAAAATTTGGGGAAATATACTTCTTATGATGCAAGCGTGCACTAAGATTGGATTTTTAAAAATTCTCCTTCTAAGGGGAGCAAACGGGGGGAGTCGAAAATTCTGGAACATCTTCCTATATCTCAGCAGCCGTTTGAGGTAGCAGCGTGAGATTCCAGAAAATAAATCTACAAGAAAAATAATTTAACACATATTTTAGCGATTTTAGAAATTGACCTCCTAAGAGCTGTGGAACATTTTAGAACATTTGACGCATCTCAGCAGTCATTTTTAGAAGCATGAAACGGCAGAAGATAAATCTATTAAAAAATAATTAAAGACTTGTTTCAGCGATTTTAAAATTTTCTCCCCCGAAGAAATTAATGTGGCGGTCGAAAATTCCAAACTGTTTTTGGACCTGTCATGTGGCATGTCATTGGAAAGCCCTCTGATCGTTCTTTCATATTATGAACTTTTCTTCCGGCACCCCAATTTGCCCCAAAAGGACCGGACAATTTTCGAAATTTTTTGAAACTGTAGCTTTTTATCATTACAGATCGAACTTTTTTACGGGGACTTCTGGTAAATATTAGTTATAACTAGCTGTCCTGCCCGGCGTTGCCCGGGCCCGTGATGTTATTCAGTTTTCAAATGTGTTATTTGCTTTCTAAATGACCCTTAAATTAAACTCAAATTTCTATGATTTTATATCTTTAAGTCCATTTTCTCAAAATTTATATTTTTAAAACGTAAAAATCGCGAAAAGATATTGAATTGAAAGCACATGCTGTTTGGCATTTTGTTTTCTATGTAATTTGATTTTTTGGAAACTATGCGAACCGAGAGCGAACGAAACCGCGACGGAACATTCAGGTTTTTTAATGAATTCACACATTTTATTTTGTAAAAAAGAATTCTATCCATACGAAAATTCTAAAATTTTTTAAAGTAATGTAAATCTGGTTTATTGAAAGGATCTAAAAAGATTGTGCTAAAATATAGGCATCTAGTTACTTTTAGCCAGGATGTAATTCGTGTTTGTCAGTGTATTTGAACGGGTTAAATCTCATATTTTTTTTAACAAATTGCAACATAAATTATGAGAATGTTTTAGCTTTAAGAAAATATTTTCGGTTTGTCAGGACGTATATAGAATTGCGCCCTGCAAAGGCGAAACCGCAATGAAACGATCTGGTTTTTATTGATTTCCTCAAATTTTTCGCATTTTTTATTTTGTAAAAATTATTTCTACTCGTCCGAACATTTTAAAAATTTTTAAAAAGGTGTAAATTTGATCTATTTAGATGCTTTTAAAAGTTTGGGCTAGAATATGTACGCTTAGATACTTTTAGCGTAGAAAAAATATTCTATTTGTGAGTCGCAAAGTGCCTCCTTTTGCCGGTGTATTTGAAAGGGTTAAATCTTATATTTTAAAAACCGATTGCATCACAGATTATAAAAATGTTTTTAAGATTAGAGAATATGTTTTTTGTTTACCGGTACCTATAGGATTGCGTTTTGCTAAGTCAAAACCGCAATGAAAACGATCTGTTTTTTATTGATTTCATCAAATTTTTCACACATTTATTTTGTAAAAAATATTTCTATCCTTCCGAACGTGTCGAATTTTTTGTAGGGAGTATAAATTTGGTCTATTGAGCAGATTTTAAAAGATTGAGTTGAAATATGCACGTTAAGATAATTTTAGCATGGAAAAAATATCCTCTCTGCGAGTCGCAAAATGACCTTCTTTTGCCAGTGTATTTGAAAGGGTTAAAATCCAAATATTTTAAAACCAATTACACCATCAGTCGGAAGAAAGTTTCAACTTTAAGATCTTCTTTTTGGTTTGTTTATATCTTAAAAATTATGCCCCGGAGGGGCATTGACGAAAAGGAGAAAAATAGTTTTGGAAAAAACGGCCATTTTTGAATATTTGTTTTCAAAGGGTTAACTGCAACATTTTTTCGAATTCATTATTGCATTTGAGATCTAAAAATATGATCTTTCGAAATATGTCTCTTAAGTTTAACTACGTCGAGCATTTCGGTTGATTTGGATTTAAACAAAGTGATCCAAAAACAGAAATAAACGGGAGGGGAAAGATTCTTCCTCCGATTAGATGCGTAATTGAGTTTCTGCGCATGTGCAAATGTTTTCTTTCCCAGAACATTTAAAAAATGACTTTTTCATGAGAGTGAGTTCCGCTTCATAATTAATATCTATGAAACTAATCAAAAAATTAAAATTCTGAGCCTCAGGTGCATCAGAAGAGGTATTGGGCTACTCTCAAAAAATTTTTGAGCTTCGTACGTGCTATAGATTTTGCTAGCCATCGCAGACACACACACACACACGCAGACGGAGCGTTTTGTTCTTTTATTAGTATAGATATATGAAAAATTTAAAGAAAGAAGGTTTTACACCGAAGAGATGTGATAATTCGAACTCTGGGAAAGCAATTTTCTAAATTTGTCTACACTCCTCATGTGCTATATCATTAGAAAGCTCTCTGATCATTATTTTAAATTATGTATCTCCAGCGCCTCTGAGATATTTCGCTATAACGCAGCAGCAGGTTTAGGTTGAAACGGGATATTCAAGATAACAGACCTACTAAAACTAGTCGTTGGGGGCCACCGTAACACTTACCCATCACAGATATGCATAATATAAAATATGAGAATAAAACATGTGTAAACTATTTATAAAATGCATTGCAATTCCAAAACAAAACTTAAACATGCATTTAAATACTTTTAATATACATAGTAATGCTCTATAATGAATTGCTGATGAACCCATTTCGACAAATTATACAAAACGCCAAAATACTCAAGTAGTACCAGATTGCGTAAAAGAAACATCCTTATAACTCCAAAAATAATAACTCACAATTAACTCACAATTTATTGCGTCGAATTAAGCGTCTCATTTCCAATTAAAATATATCTTTGTATTGAAATTTGAATGAAATACAGGGTCATGAAAAATCGTAGAATGTGAAAAACAGGATTACAAATATCTCGGCAACTAGTAATCTGATCGAGTTCGGTCTTTATACAAAATTTGTGTTATTTTATTGCCTTTTATGTCCACGTCTTACAATAAAAAAAAATCGAAAATTTTTATATAGCTTTCATCAGAACGAATTTTTCGAGAGTCCGAAAAAAATAGTTCCGGATAATCGAGGTTACTGATATTAAATAGGCTTCGTCCCATTCTTGCATACTAAGTACATACAAAATTTCAAGTCTTTATCTCAATTTGTTCGGGAGATAGAGCGGTTACAGACAGACAGACAGACAGACAGACAGACACACAGACACACAGACGGACGGACGGCAAATTTTTTTTTCTAAAAATATGTTTTTCGGAATCTCCAGTATCTGAAACGTGTAAATCCGTCAAAAAAAATTTTTCGATTTTCAAAACGATTGCAAGACTTACCCTATACTACGTATGATGGGTAAGTAAAAATAGTTAAACATAGTTACTTCAGTCACTTTAGAGCTATTTTGTCTATTATTTCGCCAACATCGACTTTGAACAAGAAGATTATTCGATTAAGACAACAATTATGGATGCTTCATTAGATATAAAGTTTTTTTTTTTTTTTTTTTTTTTTTTTCAGGCGAAGACTGCTAATAACTGCATATATGTTTACTTTTATTACTCAAAAAACGTTCCATTGTTTATTATTCTAAGACATGTTAAATTCGCGAGTACGACGACTTTTTATACACAATTTCTATTAACCGAGATTTCCAATATCCGATATATTAGTGGTCCCAATTAGCCCGGATAATCGAGGATAAACTTTATAAGATACTGTAGACATGGAACTTGTACAAAAGTTCCTTTTATTAGTTCAAAATCCCATTGAACACGTTACATTGAACCCACAGCCACTGTGTATCCTGTTTCAAAAGCTGTCTCTAATTGAATGAGTTAGATTTGTGAGATGAAGCGTAAACTTAGCTAAGTATATTATCATGCAAGAAACCTTTGGTGGACTATCGATTTTTTAGAGCAGGAAATTCAATTATAGCCTTTATCTTTTTAGACTCTGGTTCTATTTCTTTGTCAAATAATATGTAACCTAAGTACTTCTCAGAAGATTTCAACAATTGAATCTTGGCAAGATTAGATTTAAGATTTGCTTCTTTAGCACTCGTTAAAATTTTATGCAATAATTGACAGTGGTTTTCAGTACACGATGCACCAAGGGCTAGATCATCAAAGTAAGGATTAAATTCAGACATATCCTCAAACGTATCCTCCATAGCCACCTGAAACTAGTCTACAGCATTGTTAAGCCTGAACAAAACAATTAAATATCTGAACCTTCCCACGGTCGGTGATTTGCCTATTCTAGCTGGTCAAAATTATTTTTGACGTTCATACAGTCGCAAAAATGTTATTGATATTCTCTGTGGAATGTTCGGTATTGCAAAATGTAGCATGCAGCAGTCATTATTTCGTTACAGAGACATTCAAAGGAATTTCATTACATTACTATGGGGGGGGGGGGGAATCGTTTACAGTGGTTTTAAATGATGTTTTATAATTTCAAACACTAAATTTATATACATACTAGGGGATTCTGACCCCTGCGAGCTACGCCCACCAACACCCGTTAGCATATTAGCAACCTTTACATGGATACGGACATGGGAAAGAATTCTGTGCTGTGATTGGCTAATCGGTTCTCTCGTCCTTTAACGGGAATTTAAATGGCGTTGTCTTTCGCCCTTTTAACCGGAAATAAAAAGACGTTTGTTTTGTTTATATTTGTCGTAAAAAAGTTGTTATTCGGATCGGTGTGATAGATAAGACTTCGTTGTAGAAATAATTTAATAAAATTTCTTCTTTTTTTTTACAATTTTTAAAATTGCATTGACATGTATTTATAATTTTAATGTCTAAGTAATGCATTGACTCACAAATGAAGTCTAAAAAAATGTGCATTCAGTATAATTTTGCAAAAATAAGCAATGGTTGCACGAATCACAAAATACTATAGCCATCCAAAAAGAAATAGTTAAAATTACTTTATCTAAGAAGAAAACATAATATTTCTTGAAGATAGCAGAATGATTGTATCTATGATTAAAATGCCTATTTTCGTTTAAAATTGGATATTGTAACAACTGAACTTGCAAGCATGCATTTGGGGACTGAAATGAATTTTGCAGCTTCAAGCACATTAAAGCTGTTTTTTTTTTACATAGTATTAAATTGAATAAACTTAGTTTCGTAAAACAATAATTCCATATTGTTGCAGCTACGTCGTAAAAATGCAGATAAAAATTTTTAAATGTTCACCTAAATAACGTTTGATTTCTGGAGATCATTCCATCTTGAATCATTTAATCAGGTGATATTACGGCGAACAGAAATGAATAATCGTCTAAAAATTGATATTTTTTCTTTGAAATATCACATTTGTATAAATAAAAAATTTTGTGCCTAGAAGTCTGTGGTACTGGACATCATAAAACCACATCGGGTTGTTGTTCTCTCTCCCCTGCACTACAACAAGTAACGTGTTTGTGACGCACGACATTGCTCCATAACATAAGCC
Organism: Maratus speculifer; assembly: GCA_964019185.1. Taxonomy (NCBI): domain Eukaryota; kingdom Metazoa; phylum Arthropoda; class Arachnida; order Araneae; family Salticidae; genus Maratus; species Maratus speculifer. The sequence continues at coordinate 175,598,228 of OZ025295.1, forward strand.
AATCACAGCACAGGATTTTTTCCCATGTCCGTATCCATGTAAAGGTTGCTTATATGCCACCCATTAAGACTTTGAAAGCATGGCAATGTGTCTTTTCTTTAGAAATATTAACTAACTAACCCCCGTTATTACCAGATTATAGTCCAAAAGCCGACAGCACAAATATCTAATAGTCTAAGAGCTAGCAACGTTTTCGTCACCTGATTTTATCAAGGCTCATTTTTTAATATGTTTTTCTCTTTTATGGTAGAATACGTTTGCTAGCGGTCTGGCAGTCGGGAGACTTTGCGTTTACCTGTGGCAGAAGGGGTTATGCAGGTCAAAAAGATTCAAAATCACGTTATTTTATCAAAGCTCATTTTTTAATATGTTTTTCTCTTTTATGGTAGAATACGTTTGCAAGCGGTCTGGCAGTCGGGAGACGTTGCGTTTACATGTGGCAGGAGGGGTTATGCAGGTCAAAAAGCTTCACAATAACGTCATTTTATCAAGGCTCATTTTTTAATATGTTTTTCCCTTTTATGGTAGAATACGTTTGCAAGCGGTCTGGCAGTCCAGGGAAGTTGCGTTTACCTGTGGCAGAAGGGGTTATGCAGGTCAAAAAACTCCAAAATCACGTCATTTTATCAAGGCTCATTTTTAATATGTTTTTATCAAGCTTAAAAATTACCAGATATTATACTTTGGATAGCAGACAACCTATAATTAATTTTACAGACACAAATTCGGTTGCAAAGTTAATGCCAGACGGCTTTAAATATGGCAACAAAAGTGCCTGTTCCAGGAGCGGTTTATAATTTAAAAATTATAAGACTTCTTTACGTCATTTTACCAAGCTTAAAAATTACAAAATATTACTCTTTAGATAGCAGACAACGTACAATTAATTTGCCAGACACAAATTCGGTTGCAAAGTTAATGCCAGACGGCTTTAAATATGGCAACGAAATTGCCTGTTCCAAGATTGGATTATAATTAAAAAATTATAAGACCTCTTTACGTCATTTTATCAAGCTTAACCACTTCACCGTCTGCCCCGAGATAAGTCGGGGGTAAAAGCACTGTTTTCCCATACCCGTCGCCAGTTAAGTGTTAAAAATTACAAGATATTACTCTTTAGATAGCAGACAACGTACAATTAATTTGCCAGACACAAATTCGGTTGCAAAGTTAATGCCAGACGGCTTTAAATATGGCAAAGAAAGTGCCTGTTTCAAGAACTGTTTATAATTTAAAAATTATAAGACCTCTTTACATCATTTTATCAAGCTTAAAAATTACAAGATATTACTCTTTAGATAGCAGACAACCTATAATTAATTTTCCAGATACAAATTCGGTTGCAAAGTTAATGCCAGACAGCTTTATATATGGCAACGAAAGTGCCTGTTCCAAGAGCGGTTTATAATTTAAAAATTATAAGACCAATTAATAATATATTAATAAATTAATTAATTAATTAATTAATTAATACATTAATTAATTAATAAATTAATTATAGGTTGTCTGCTATCCAAAGAGTAATATCTTGTAATTTTTAAGTTTGATAAAATGATGTTAAGAGGTCTTATAATTTTTAAATTATAAACCACTCCTGGAACAGATGCTTTCGTTGCCATATTTAAAGCCGTCTGGCATTAACTTTGCAACCAAATTTTTGTCTGGCAAATTAATTGTAGGTTGTCTGCTATCCAAAGAGTAAAATCTTGTAATTTTTAAGCTTGAAAAAATGACGTAAAGATGTCTTATAATTTTTAAATTATAACCACTCTTGGAACAGGCACTTTCGTTGCCATATTTAAAGCCGTCTGGCATTAACTTTGCAACCGAATTTGTGTCTGACAAATTAATTGTAGGTTGTCTGCTATCCAAAGAGTAATATCTTGTAATTTTTAAGCTTGATAAAAACATATTAAAAAATGAGCCTTGATAAAATGACGTTTTTTTTTTCAAATTTTTTGATCTGCATAACCTCTTTTGTCACAGGTAAACGCAACGTCTCCCGACTGCCAGACCGCTTGCATACGTATTCTACCATAAAAGGGAAAAACATATTAAAAATGGACCTTGATGAAATGACGTGATTTTGAAGCTTTTTGACCTGCATAACCCCTTCTGCCACATGTAAACGCAACGTCTCCCGACTGCCAGACCGCTTGCAAACGTTTTCTACCGTAAAAGGGAAAAACATATTAAACAAGTAATTATATGCATTATGTCTGTTTGTGGGATAGATGATAATATAAATAAAGAATACTGCCCAGCTAAACTGATGGCATTGAGCTCACAGGCTACAAATACTAATTGTACATTAAAGCCTTATATTTTCAAGGGTTAATTCCGTTCGAAAGAAAAAATTAAGAAGGGGAAACAGCTCTCCCCTTTCCTCTTTTTTTATACTTAATCATTGAACCTCCTATACTATCAAAGACATGCTTTATCATATAAAAAATCTATATCCAAAATTCAGAGCAAGTTAGATAATTCTTAATAAAAACCCATTTAGCATTTATATAATTTAAAAGGAGTTATCCCCCTCTTTTATACTTAACCATTAAACTTCCAAAACTATTCAGAGATTTGAACGAAATCTAAAAATTCTGCTTGAAAAACCCATTTATATAAATTAAGGGGGGGGGAGCATTAGAACCCCTGTTCCCCCTATTTATACTTATTCAATGAACACCTAATAACAGTCCCGGAATCGCCTCATCAGAATGATCCTAATCTAAATTTTGAACGAAAACATAATTCTGCATGAAAATCCCATTTATATCAACTAACGGGGGGGGGGGATTAGAACCCTTGTTCCCCCGATTTATACTTATTCAATGAACACCTAATAACAGTCACGGAATCGCCTCATCAGAATGATCCTAATCTAAATTTTGAACGAAAACTTAATTCTGCATGAAAATCCCATTTATATCAACTAACGGGGGGGGGGGGGGCATTAGAGCCCCTGTTCCCCCCTATTTATACTTATTCAATGAACACCTAATAAGTCACGGAATTGCCTCATCAGAATGATCCTAATCTAAATTTTGAACAAAAACTTAATTCTGCATGAAAATCCCATTTATATCAACTAACGGGGGGCATAAGCCCCCCGTTCCCCCTCTTATACATATCGAATGAACTCCAAAAACTAATCAGGGAAGCGCCTTGTCAGGATATACCTATATACAAAATTTCAAGTGGATCGGATATTTTTATCATGAGTTATCGCGTTACGCACATACATACAGAACGGACGAGCACATAAGCTCTCAGGCTATGATAGCCTGTGAGCTAAAAATGAACCTTGATAAAATAACGTGATTTTAAAGTTTTTTGACCTGCATAACCCCTTCTGCCACAGGTAAACGCAACGTCTCCGGACTGCCAGACCGCTTGCAAATGTATTCTACCATAAAAGGAAAAAACATATTAAAAAATGAGCCTTGATAAAATGACGTGATTTTTGACGTTGCTAGCTCTTAGACTATAAGTTATTGAGCACAAAAAAAGAAAACCTTTTTTGTAATTGGGGGAATCTAATGATCCACTACAGCCAATTGGCATTGCGCCAAGTTAGACTTTGTGCAACAGGATTTTTTTTTCGTAACTTTTAATGGTATTTACTTTCACTTTAAAACGCATTGTTTATATTTGAAACCAATTTCTCGCAAACCAATTACAAAATTTTCGAATTAAATTTAACATTATTCAAACGTAAAATCTAAAAAACATTTTAAAATCATTAGAAATTAAATGCAGGGGGGGGGGGGTTATAATGTTATTATTTGGCATAGCATATTGAGAAAAGTGCTAATTAATAAAACAAAGTTCTGCCATACTTGACATACATTCTTTATCTGCTGTAGAAACAAAAACGCCAAATTCATAAAATTGTCAACAATAATAAAGAGAATAAATCCCAATGGATTTAAACATTTAAATGAATAACCATTGCTTACTTAATTCTGTAGTAGATCTTTGTTGTTCCTTTTTAACCAATGATGGGATACGTTGTTCGCTTGCCAATGCAATTTCTTTTAAATGCATTTTCATTTTTCGCTTAACTTCTTTGAGGGCCGATTTTGGTAAGGTACGACGTTTCATTCCTATTGTATCATGCTTATCACGTACACACGCGTTACCCATTTTGACGCGCTTTAAAAGCACAAATTAAAGTTTATTAAAAAAAAATAAATAAAAGCAATAAAAAATTTTTGATTCTACGTTATCTGTAATCATCTTTTTGTGCGGAAAAGTGCATGTAAATATGTTGCCATTAAAAATGTATAATTATTCAATAAATAACTATTAACAGAGATCTCCACGGGCCAAAAACTCCAATCCTGGGCCCGATCATATAAAATCTTTATTTGCCCGACATGTTATGAAATTTGAAAATTCGGCCCAATTCAGGTCTGGCTCATGAAAAAACTTTATTGACCGAATTTGGCAGGATATGAAAGCTAAAATTGCAATTACATGAAGGGTCAAAGTAGCTTCAAATTCCAGGGTTCCTCTTGTTATCCTATGGTTCCAGGGGAGTGACCCGGAAATTAAGCAACTATTTTGTGTCGGAGCGTCATTGACGCCTGAAACCAAGGGTCCCCAATAACAGACAATCAAATGTTTAGAAATCCGGATTATGGAAAAGCCTTTTCTCGAACAGTCAATGAAATGTTTAGAAAATAAAAAAACGCAGGCGATTTTTGTCGCTTGAAATTTTTACATATAATAGCACTTTAAAACTCCCCCTACCCAGAGCTTGATCACCACTACTCATAAATACTGCTCAGGACTAGCAACGTTAAATTGTCTGTTGTGCCGTAGTTCAGAATCGATCAATTTATTAGCGTGTGTTGGCTGAGGCCAAGATATATGATATAAAGAAATGCTGCTGATTTGTTTATAACGAGTGAAGTTAATCACTGACTAAAAGATACTGCAACTATAGAGTAAAAAGAAAGGATAGAATGAAGTATGGTGGTAAGATGCCACCAAAATTGAAATCCTAAAACCCGCACATTAGGCCAAAACACAACCGCGTGCTTTCGCAAAAAAGAAGAAAACTTTTAGACTTAAACTCATATTACTTTACTTTTTACTTTAATACATAATACAATAAAATGCTACTTTAGAATGCTTAAATATAAGCAGATAATTTTGATTTAGAGAAAAAATGCAGCGCTGATGTCAAAGGATTCAGAGCCCGTTTCATGTACATTGGGCCGAATGAAGACATAAATTTGAGCGATAATGCACACTATATTGCAAACCGTTTTTAAGGCATACAGCACATCCATCTATCTCTTTGCTTTATGTACTGCAACATACAATCGTGCAGATCCTGAACCAAAACTGAATTCTGACTCTGACTAATTGGATAACTGGTAGGAATTGGTAAAGTTTTTTTACACGGTTAATTAGCTTTTCTATGATTACTTTCGCTAGGGCACATATATTCGCGCTGTTATACATTAGTCTTCTAAATTCAGTTTGGTTTATGATTATGAGTCACATTATGAAAACATCGCGCCAACCCCAGTGCGTCTGTCCAGATTTTATAAATATTTTTGTGTCTATAAAATTTTTAACAAATTGCAACTTAAAGATTAATAACTCAATAACTGCAGTAGGTTTTACTGTACATGAAAATTCATTACGAAGAACACAAAAATAGCACAAACATACTACATAACAAACATAATCCAAACTAAAGCAGGACAGGATGCGCACGCATCTCGTACGGTTACGATTACACATCGATTAACACATTTCAATTGTACTTTCAATATCCTTTTCTCAAACTAAGTATGTCCAACATGAAATATGTAACTCTTAACATAAAAACACACATACAACATCATAAATAAATACCCAAACGTGCATGCAACATCATAAATAAAAATACAAACATATATAAATCATAATAATCATAAATAAAAAATAAAAAATAATCATAATCATAAATAAAAAATACCCAAATATTTTTTTTCTGAATTTCTCAAACAATATTTTCTTTGGAGATTTAATTAATAAATCCTGAACTTGCTCAACAGATTCAATATAATTAACTGAAATAATTCTATCTGTTTCTTGAACAAAGTAATACTTAACATTTGTGTGCTTTAACGTTTTTAGGTGCGTTCGTAATTATGTAAATACGTAGCACCTATTGTTGTCGCTCAGTCCGTCCGTCTGTCCGTCTGTCTGCCTGTCCGCATATAACAACGCAAAAACTACCCAACCGAATCGTTTGAAATTTAAAATACATAATTATAACATAATTTTGTCGAGTCATTTCAAATTTTATGAAAATCGGATGGATAGATCAATTACAGGGACAATCAAAAGGATTCCGTTACATTACGGTCAATGGGGAAAAAATTTCAAATGCATTTTAATCGTTTGAATTTTAAAAATATAATTATTACGTAATTTTGTCGAGTCATTTCAAATGTTATGAAAGTCGGATGCATAGATCATTTACAGGTACAATCAAAAGTATTCGATTACATTACGGTCAATGGGGAAAAAGTTTCAAATGCATTTTAATGTTGTTACACTCATTCGAACATAATAGAATTGGCATGAATCTATGAAATATATACCAAAATATGCATTCTGTACAATCTGTGATGCAAAGAATTTTTATTACTAAATTACAGGGCCACACAAAAGTATTCCACTACATAATGCTATACGGGGAAACATTGTTTGGGACGTGTTTTAATTATATTCAGCTATTTCACATTTTATGAATAAGATATACGTTGCTGAGGTGTAATTAAAATTACTTCCTGCATATTTACAGAAACGTAAAGATTTCGACTACTATACTGTATCCGGAGTACGCTCTACTATATCAGCAAGATCTGAATATTTTTAAAACTTCGTTATCGTACGAACGCACCTCATTTGCTACGTTCACGTGCAATTTCCAACTTGTTGGTTGTTCGCATGATTTGCTGATGCAAACAGCTGACTGATTATCCTCATAGACGAGTACAATAAAATTATCACAACCATTTACATTTAACTCAACCAATAAATTGTGAATCCAGCAAGCTTCATTTACACATTCATTTCTATTATACAGGAAGTAACTAGTAGTAAACTTCAGTAACGTATATCAATTTCCCTATATGCCAAATAGTTTAATTTAATCAAAGTACTGTGCACAAACAACGTTTTTCTCTATACCATTATATAATAGATTTCTTTTATATGGCCCAGTAATTTTTGCACCTCATATTCTACAGAATGTATATTTTAGTGCACTTCATAAATGCATATTAATTATATTCTGTTCGAAAGAGTGTAATATCATTAAATACTGCAATGAGAAACTTCTGTCTGCCTCTGAATTGAACTTTAAGACTGATTTGAAATGACTCGCCAAACATTTCTGCAACAATTATAAATTTAAAATTTCCAATCATTCGGTTAAGTATTTTTTTTCTCTGTTTTAAGCAGACGGACCTCTCAGATGACGACTATAGGTGCTATGTATTTATATAAATATGAACGCGCCTAAAAATGAAGGTTTTTGAGCGCATGTTTCAGAACATTAGGGTTTACAGAAAGTTTTGATTTTCAATCCCAGGCAAGATCCTGGCCAATACCGGTTTCCAATTCAATTTAATGTATAGTTATATATAGAAAGATATGTTAAAAAATTTTACTATAAAATTTATGGCGTTTTCATAAATGAAAACAATTTTAGGGATTTTTAAAGATTTTATAGTATTAAAGTATTCCCGAAGAAATATAAATATGAAAACGCAACTAGAAAAAATTAACAAATTACAACGATTATTTGGCAAATGATATTTTCAAAGACTAAAGTTTTAAAGACTTTACAAATAAATTCTATATTTAAATTAATAATAATAATAAACATCATTTATGGTGATCATAACGACTAAAGAGTCATATATTGCATACGCTATGCATTAAATATTAATATTACTAGAGCAAAACAGAAAAAATAAAAACAGTAATTTAGAGATTTGCGCAACTTTAACTTTTTAAAATGTGCATTTTTATTTGATGGAGTTAATCAGAGTGACTTTAAACATTAATATTCCTGGACTCAACCATAAACCAATTTTAAATGAAATTTCAATTTTACAATTTTCGGAACTGCAAATTTTAAAACTTTTAAAACATTGCACATTTTAAATTTTTACACCGTTGCGTAGGGGAAAAAAATATGCACTTTTAAATTAAATTTGTTTGAAATCTTTATCACGATTTATTTTCATTTTTTTTTTTTTTTTTTTTTTTTTTTTTTTTTTTTTTTTTTTTAGGTTTATTACTTTTTTTTTTTTTTTTTTTTTTTTTGTCATCGTGCAACAGATGTATTCCATTTTTGGACATTAAACATGGACCAATCAGAAAACGAATAAAATAAAAAACAGAAGTATTCCGTTTTTGGACATTAAACATGGACCAATCAGAAAACGAATAAAATAAAAAACAGAAGTATTCCGTTTTTGGACATTAAACATGGACCAATCAGAACACGAATGAAATAAAAAAGTTGCGGAATTCAACCAATAAAAAGATTCAGATATACTTCAGATTTCCCAGTTTTCTACCGAGGATAACAACTACAGTCGAGCCTCTATATAACGAAATCCATCGTTCCAGTAAAAAATTCGTTATATAGAGAAATTCGATGCATAAAGTATGATGTTAAAAATAGTATTAAATGTGTAAATTTTGAACAAATATTATTTTTGATCTTTTTAATTTAGAATTTGAAATGTTTAAAAGTATATATTAACCTAACATTTTATTTCTTACTTATTTAAGCAGTTTCAAAAAAGAGAAAAGACATTTATTTGAAAGCTTAATAAAAATCAAATGAGGAAGACTTACATAAATTTCAGAGGAAGAAATCTGTAATTTTTTGTTGTTTTGATTTTAAAATTACAATTGTTACGCTCTCAAAAAAAATTCTCAAATTTTAGCAAGGAATGAAAGATTGTAGTTGATATTTTCCTCCATTTGAAGGTCTCTCTTATGTGCTCTCATTGATTCCTCTCTTATATGTGTAACAATTCAATTGGCTGTGTTTTGAGAAGGATGTTGAAAGGTGTGTGGGAGGTGGGATGAACTTGTTAGATTTAAAGAATAAGGAGAGAAGTAATATTTATAAAAAAAAAAAAAAAACCTCTCCACTGAACGATAAATCAAAAATAAGTGATGGAAAATTGATTCCATATGATTTCGAAGCTTTTTTAAAACTGAATAAATTAAGATCAATTTATGAAAAAATTCGTTATATGGAGATAGATATTTCGCTATATAGAGTCTGTTTTTAATGTAATCATGCGAAAAGGGGACCGTTCTTACTAAAAATTCGTTATATGGAGAAATTCGATGTATGGAGTTTCGTTATATAGAGATTCGACTGTATTTTCCAAATAATTAATAACAAATGTATGCATGGTTAATACAATTTTAAAAGAAAGAAAAAAAAGAAAGGGAAAAGAAAAAAAAAAAGAAAAAAGCTCCAGATTTTTAGAGACAAGAATATACCCGTAAATTTTGGAGAATAAACCCAGAATTTTAGATACATTGGAAGTTTTAAAGGTGAACAAGCCAGTTTCAAATTTGAATTCTTCTTTTTTGTGGAATTTTTGGCACTGTTCTGAGAAATTGATAGATTTTTTTAATGAACTCACCAAACTTGCGATTTTGTGTTTTTGTAATTTCTTAAAACTCATTAGCTTTAAAACAATGATGAATCGAAATTGGTGAATTGTTAAAAGTTTCTTTAAAAGTTAAAATTGCTTTGTTTCTGTTAACTAGCATATCTACTTTTTAGGCATATTCTACATTAAATGTCTTGCGAGTTGCATTATGTTTTTACGTTGATTTCTTTTAGTTTTATTTTATTTTATTTTTTTTTTTCAATTATATTATGTATAGTCATGTTTATTCATGTTAGGATAGACGAATCTCTCATCTGCCTCTCTAATTTTTCTTGGTTATTATTTCTACATCTGTTAGACGAAAACGCCCGTTAGCTAATGTTAATCCAATGGAGAAAAAATTTCAAGGTATCTCGTTTGCATTTCAATATTTTTAAATGACATCTTTTTTGGCATTGACAGTTGAATGTTTCTACATCTGTCGTTTTTACTTTTTCGGTTTTATTTCCAGGTACTTTAATTTTAACTTTCACTTTCGGAATCGGTTTCGTAAATAAAAACATCCTCATAAGAAAAAAAATCTGCAAACAAAATTGAAAAAAATGATAAACGGCCTTTGTACAGACTAACCTCAGTCATCCAACGAAAAATAAAATTAAAAAAATTTAAATACAAACAAGTTATCTTTAAAATTTTCTTCCATGGGATTAGCATTAGCGAGCGAATCTTTTCGCATGTACTAAAGGTCTGCACGGGCCGGAATTTCCAGGTCCGGGCCCGGCGTAAAAATCAAAAGTTCAGCCCGGCCCGTACAGAAATCAATGAAAACACGACCAGTCCGCCCTGGTCCGATACCATTTCTACTTTTTCGAAAAAAAAAAAAAAAAATCAGATTTTCATCAAATAATTAAGATTTCTTTAAAGAATACTGCATACACATTTATGGGGTGATATCACAGTATATTTTACAAAAAGCGCACAATAACAACATTAATGATTACTCAGATTCTTAGACTTTCAACATTCAAATAAGGATTCATTGAAAAATTAATATATGGTTTAGAAAAAAAGACAAAAAAAAAAAAAAAAAAAAAAAAAAAAAGAAAGAAAGAAAGAAAGTTAAAAACAACATACTTTTGAAGCTTGTATAATAAAAATTAAATTTATAAACAATATTTCTATGTAATTTATTAACGATTTTCATAAATCCAATGGGGATACTTTCTGATACATTTTACAATTCATTTCTTTTCGGAAACGCATAAGATTAGTAAGTTTTCTTATTCAGAAACTATGTAATCGAGTGGTACTATCCATTTTTTGATACAAACGATATGTCTTTGAGAAAATATAATATCAAAGTTAGCGTTTTGAATCAAATTTCCGGAAGCAACAGCGTAAGAAGGGAGAAAAATCTCACGTGACAAGAATCTTTTCTATCTTGACAACTAATGCATTTACCGAAAAAGAAAAACGTTATTCAATTCCGAATCCCTTTAATAATATGGCTTGTCAATTTTATACCTTTACAGTTAAAAATTATCCGAAAATTTCACAAAACTTCGCGTTGTTGAGTAGTGAATTCAAGAACCACCAAGAAATATATTGCCAAAGATTACATTAACAGAAGTTCATTATCCTTATTAATACTTTGACAAAACATATTGTCTATCCTACATATCTTGAGAACAATTAAGTCCAGTTCTGGTGCTGCTCTACTATGTAGAAAAACAATGGAAGCCTATTATCGACCCGAGACAAATCAACTAAAAAAAAAATATTAAACCCGGGTAAGACACAATGTAACTGTCCAATACCGATCTCTACACTGAATAAGTTACATGTCTCTATTAACGTTATCAAACTAGCATCGGCTCGTGCCGCACATTTGCACTTATGCTTGTTAAAGCCATAGTCATTGAAAATAGCTCATATTATATCACTTCCACTTAACTCTTTATATTGGACAGGTAGGCCCTCTAATTTTTTTATCGGCCCGAATAGACAGTTCAGTTTTCTTTCCGGCCCGGCCCGTTTATTTTTTATTGTCGGCCCGGACCATTGAAAAAATTGTTCTAATTTTACCAGCCCAGCCCGGCCCGTTTGAAAATTCGCATACATTCCGTCGTCCCGGAGCCGTGCAGACCTCTAACGTTTACTGAACTTGCCCCCCCCCCCCCCAGTGTTGAATTCAGGGGATGGGCCGGGAGGGACATCCCACCCCTTCCGGAGCAATGACATCGGAGCTCAAACCCCCTTGGAAAATTTGAGATTATGTATTTTCAACCGTCAAGAAGTACTATTTCCTTCTCAGAACTCTATAATGTTCCTTTCGTAGACACATAAATAAATCTCTCTCGAAGAAAAGTGTGTGAATTCAACACTAAGCTCTTTAAGCATATGTTTTGTTAGTTTTTTTAATATAAATTGTGATATTTTACTACATTATTTTTATTGATTTCGTTTACATTTGTTGTCGTAAATACTTTCATGTTGTCAATCAGTGATTTGATCCCCTGAATATTTAGACACCTCACAACACTAATGGTAACATTAAAAAAAATTTGATTGGTCGACGGTCGAGAATATTTATGACAAGATTGGCCAGACTGCCAAATAGAATAACCAACATATACCAATATATAACCAATATATTAACCAACTTATCGTCAAGTTTTGACAAAAACTAGAGTATCTTTATATTGAAAAGAATGACAACATACAGGTTATAAAATGTGATTGTTTCTAGAAGATTTTAAATAAAAATTTGGCAAGTCTCATTCTCATGTCAGCCATCACAATGGAATTTATCTTGGGAATTCAGCCGAGTGTAGACAGAAGAAAAATTTAACATTACTTCTCCTTCCTCGAATAAACAGGTTTTTTTTTGGGGGGGGGGGAGAGGGTACAATATTAAAAATCTGCAACTTATATTACATAGTCATTCCACCGCTTTTATAGAAGACGATTGAATAAAGATATTGCTGAGCATTGCCAATGGTCAGAATTAAAAGGGGAGGCGGCAATACAGACAACCACCTCATGGGGTTGGTTCACTGCTGAAATTCTAAAATTAATTAAAACTTGTTTCGTATATTAAAACGCAACCAGATTGCCAAGTCAGGGGAACATCTTAGGGGAACACACCTGAAAGCCTGAATTTAGCGGTTAACTCGTGAAAATCGGTTATTTAGGTGCTTTTCACCAAGATATGACTTGGAAGACTGCGTTTCAATATGCAAATCGAGTTTTAACAAATTCTCGAATTTCAGCCGTGAACTCGATGAATGATTGTCTGTGCTGCAGCCTAACTGTCTAAAGAGACTTTCTGTAAAAATTTTGGAGTTTCTAGTTTCTATGCACCAAAAGTTGTAGATTTTTAAAAGTTGTAGATAGTGTAGATACCCGCAAAGGCGTGTCTACAATGGAGCTCCACCGGTTGATTTGTGACCTTGGTGGTGAACTGACCAATCAGAAGCCTGCATTTGGTCCTGCATTTTTTTTTTTTTTCTTCTGCAAAATTTTCAGAAAATAAAAAAGAGTTTCTACGCGATTAAATTTGTTTCAAAATAGTGAATATTTATCTGAAACCCTAATATATTAATATTCAGAGATTTGAATTTAATGACGTCATTGTCTAAAAATTCATAAAGAAGAAATTTTTGTCATTTATTTTCTAATAATTAAAACAATCTTAGTAAAATCAATAATCAAGTAATAAAAATTTACATTAGCATCAAATAATTTTCTAGTGATTGTCCATAACAACCACTACACCACGTGATATTTGAAAAGTTGTCATAGGAGCAAGGAGCTTAAACTAACTGGTTTAAGCTCCTTGCATAGGAGGCGGGTAATCATTCAATTGCTTTCCTGCATGTGATTTGTTCGTGTATTTAGTTCACCTCTAGGCCAATATCGGTGTGTTTGTGTTGTGTGTTACTAAATTTTTCAAAGTTTAAATACTCAAAATTATAGTCTGTTATAATGGCGTTTAATGCATTCATTGAAAAGTTGGATAAGAAACTTCACGAACAAAATAAAATAACCGAATATCTTGAGAAAGCAGAAAAAGCTACAGGAGTGAGGCGGTTATACATAGCTTTAGGTAAGATTTTGTATTTCTTTCCTGTTTTTGTATTTCCCCATTGTTATTACTATAAACTATACTCTTTAACTTTCATACTATTTTGCTTAGCATTTTTTTAACTAATTTAATTCTAAGATTATATTATTAATTACAGTTTGTTTACAGTATTATTTAGATTAATTTTGTTTCTTGAATTATGGTTACATGTATCGTGAATCTTAGCTTTCCTCTTTCAGTTTTAATAAGCGTCGTTTAAGAGTTAGGTGCATAATCCTTTAATTTAAAAAAAGTAATTAATAGGTATAAAATACCAAATTTTTTTATTAGTGCGGTGGTACAGGAAAAGTTTGCATTTTTTTTTTTTTCCTCCGAACTATTGGAATTTTTTTTAGAAACCTAATCTTTAGTCGTTTCATATTTTATTAATACTTTTGGGTATTAGTTCATATGTATTATCCGAAAGTTTGCCAGTTTAATTTTTAATGTACAAATGAAAATTTCATCCGAGGTAAGCCCTGTAGCAGAAACAGTGCAGCAAGCACTACAGCAGCGCTGCAGATTTTGTTTGTACCTTGTAGATCAATAGAAAAGCTTTAAAATAAATTCTGAGCTAAAAAAATAGCTGAAATATAATTTTCTTTCTAGATTACGATATTTATTGTATCTTTTATTCATGCCTTTTGCCTATATTTCTTTGTAAATGCAAACAGCTTATTTTATAACTATAACTTCTTAAAGCAGCAAGTTTGGTCCAACATATTTGGGTTGCAAATAAAATTTGGTTTGATGCAGATTAACACAGAAAATTGTTACATGGGAGGTAAGTTACATTTTAACTGAGATCAGCTGGGTCGCCAAATCAACCAGTGACTCAACCTGACCCTTTCAGATTTCGATGAAATTCTCAGGAATCATTCTGGCTGATGATATAAATGAGAATATATGTTCATAATATTTTTTTCTTTTCAAAATTTCATATAGTTAATTATTTAAATTTTGAAAAATCATCATTTTTTGGCTTGTTTACATGTTTTTAATTTTGAATTTCTCAAGTTCTATCAAACATAGAAAATTTTATGACCACTCATTACAAAGAAGAGTTCATAAGGTTTAATCCAATATGAAAGTTGACTATGTATAGTTAAAATAAATAAAAATTTTAATTTTAAATTTGAAAATTTTTTAGTTATTTTTAAAAAAAATTTTAGTTATCTTTAAAAAATTTTTTAGAAATTGTATGTTTGTTGTCATATTATAAGCTTAAAATTCTGAAATTTTTAGAGTGGGATCTCTATGGGATCAGGAGTTATTAAATAAAAGCAAAAATTACCATTAAAATAGTAGTATAATTCTAATTTGTCATTTATGATTTGTATGGTAATTTTCATCTTTTATATTAACTCCTGATCCCATTGAGATCCCACTCTAAAAATTCCAAATTTTAAGCTTATAATATTACAACAAACATACAATTTTTTCAAGATTTTTAAAAATGACTATCTAAAAAAATTTTAAAATTTAAATTTTTTTTATTTTATTTATTTTAACTATACATAGTCAACTTGCATATCAAATTAAACCTTATGAACTCCTCTTTGAAATCAGGGGCGTAGCTTGAAATTTTTATTGGGGGGGGAGACCAAAATTTGGCGCCTTTTAATGTTTTGCCGCCCTTGAATTATTCGTAAACTTTTTAGGAGAGGGGGGGGGGGTAGTTATGCTACTTTTTATCTTTAGTTACTTATTCATGGTAATGACATCTATTTAGGTGATGTAAGTGATGCAGCCATGGTTGGATTTAGATTTTAAGAGTGCTTGCCACTATGCGGCTAAAATATCTCTCCCAGCTCTTGTTTTTTCAAAGCTAAAAAGGCAATGTGGAATGTTTATAGAGAAATCGAATACTTATGAATATTTATGATTTAAATATTCGAATATTTATGATTTAAATAAATAAACAGGCGCGGATCCACGGGGGGGGGGGGGGGGGGGCGATCGCCCCGATCGTCCCCCCCCCCAAACCAGTGTTGAATTCAGACTTTTTCCCGGAAGGGATTTCTGCGACTTCGTCGGAGACAGTCTTTTGTTCCGGAAAAAACGCGAATTTTATTAAAATGTCGCTAAAAAGCGCTAATTTTGTCAAAGTGTAGCGGAAAAAGAGCGAATTTTACCAAAGATCGCGAAAAAAGCATGAATTTTGTCGAAGGTTGCGCAAAAAAAAAAAAAAAAAAAAAAAAAAAAAAAGAATTTTGACAAAGGATTGCTAAAAAACGCGAATTTTGACACAAGATCGCTGACAGCGCGAGTTTTGTCAAAGTGTCGAGGAAAAAGCTCGAATTTCGTGAAAAGGTCGAAGAAAAGCACGAATTTTGTCAAATGTTTGCAAAAAAACGTTAATTCAAAGTATCGCAGAAAAAGAGCAAATTTCGCCAAAATGTCGTGGAAAAAGGCGCTAATTTTGTCAGAGGGTTGGAAAAAAGGAAGGCAAAGTATAGCGGAAAAAGTGCTAATTTTGACATAGGATAGCTGAAAAAGCGCAAACTTCGACATAGGATTGCTGAAAAAGAGCTATTTTCGGCAAAGTACCGCGAAAAAGCGCGAATTTCGTGAAATTAATACGGAAAAAGCGCGAATTTCACCATATGGCGGCAGAAAAATGCGAATTTCAACAGAAATTCGCGTAAAAAACGCACTCTTTGACATAGGATCTCTGAAAAAGCACTAATTTTGTCAAAATATCGTGAAAAAGCGCGAATTTCGTCAAATGATCACTGAAGAAGCGTGAATTTCACGACAGGGTCGCGGAAAAACGTGAATTTCGACAGTGGATCGCGTAAAAAACGCGAAATTTGACATAGGATCGTTGAAAAAGCGCGATTTTTGTCAAAGTGTTGCGCAAAAAGTTTCAATTTCGTCAAAAGGTCGAGGAAAAAGCGCTACTTTTTCAAAGGCTTGCAAAAAAACTGGTAATTTTGTCAAAGTACCGCGGAAAAGGGCGAATTTCGTCAAAGGGTCGCGGAAAAAATGCGAATTTTGAGAGAGGATTGCGTAAAAAGCGCGAACTTCGACATAGGATTGCTGAAAAGGCGCGATTTTTGTCAAAGTGTCATGGAAAAATGTCGAATTTCGTCAAAATGTCGCGGAAAGAGAGCTACTTTTTTCAAAAGCTTGCGAAAAGGGAAGGCAAAGGAACTCGGAAAAAGTGCGAATTTCGACATAGGATCACTGAAAAACCGTGAACTTCGACATAGGATTGCTGAAAAAGCGCTAATTTTGTTAAAGTATCGCGAAAAAGCGTGAATTTCGTCAAATGATCACGGAAAAAGCGCGAATTTCGTCAAAGGGTTGAGAAAAAACGCGAATTCTGACGTAGAATCGCTGAAAAGCACGTATTTCGACATAGGATTGCTGGAAAAGCGCGATTTTTGTCAAAGGGCTGCAAAAGAAGCGGTAATTTTGTCAAAGCATCCCGAAAAAAGAGCGAATTTCATCAAACGATAGCGAAAAAAGCAGGGATTTCGTCAAACGAAAATCTCGGAATCGCCCCTCCCAAAACGATTCTCTGGATCCGCCCCTGTAAATAAAACATACAACAAATCACTGAATGTGTAATTTGGATTAAGCATTTATGTCATACTCATTTCCTATTCCATCAAAATATAGATTTTTAAGATATTTTTTTGCAATTAAATTTAATATAACACAAGTAAGAAAAAATACAATTTAAAATGAATATATAATAATATTACAAAATGCTAATTGTCGCAGACTGTTTTAATTTTTCTATTTTTTAAAGCATTCCATTTCGTCACAGCTGAGGTTAGGTCCATTGTTTCTGCCAATGATTTTTCACATTTTAGTATCATTAAATTATTCAACCGTTCATCTGTCATTGTTGTCCGTAAGGAATGTTTAATGAGCTTAAGTTGACTGAAAGAACGTTCATTTGAACCAGCTGTTATTATAAATTTTATTATGCGAAAATTTTCTTTGAGTACTGAACGTAATTTTTTAGATTCCTCAATAACTTCATTTAATGTATTGGAGGTTCTACATCGGTCAAAAAAAATTTCCATTTCAGCCTGTAAGGTACATTTATCTGGTTTTAAAACAGATGGGGGCATCATGAAAATCAGAGATTCGACATTAGAAATTTGTTTTTGAGAATGGAAAGTTAAAAATATCGAATATAGGTGTGGCGGAATCAACAACTGCTGTTATATTACACTTTAATTGCATAATTAAAGTATCCAAAACGCATTTGAATTCTTTTCGGTAAAATGTATGTATTAATAATGTAAAAGTTTCAAAAATCCCCATTTATCAAAAAATAGCGATCTGTTTAGGAAATAAATAATAAAAACCATTAAAACTTAAGACACAGATGTCATATACGCACCACATTGGCGCGATTTTTTTTCTAAAGCCAGTTTGGAAAAAAATTCATTTTTAAATATCAGCTACATGCATATTTTTTATTATTTTCAATTATTTTAAAAAGGAAATGCTAATAAACTACAAAAGTTAAAATAAAAATTTTTAAGCAAAATAATTTATATCGATTTATAAAAGAAAATGTAAAGTAAATAAACAGTTTATTAATAAATAAACAACAATGGCCAGGTTACCATATGAGGAAAAAAATCGCCATTTTGTTGCACTCACGCAAATGTGGTGCGTATATGACATCTGTGCCAAAATTAAATTTAACGGAAAACTGAGAATGCTATTCGATTTTTTCCACTAATAATAGAAATGATAATAAATGAACTCACAACTGCGTCAGAAATATAAACATTGTACTTTAAGAACATGCTCAACTAAAGGTAAATATGTATATTTTTTACCTTCCACTGCATCATCATTTTTCATCCACTTTTTCATAAATTTCCATCCTTTATCCGCTTTACAACTCCTTTTTCTGTTTTATTGTCTGTAGTAAGATCCTGGCTTTTTGTTTTTATGTTTTATTTCAGTCAGATCACTCATGACTGAATTTCTACTCTCTGGACGGCTACGAAAGACAGCTTTTTATTTTTATTTTAAAAATTGAACGAAATAAATCTCTAGTTTTAAAAAGTCGCGCAATCAGCTTCAGTATGACAATCTGACAATACAGGATGCTGGAAAACCAAGATGTGTGTAGGTGACGCCCTGAAATTATCTAACCTACACACGGAAGGGCATAAGAAGGGAGTTAAAACAGTCTAAAGGTCAGATGACCCTCTCGAGGACCACCAACCTTGGATTGGAGGGGAGAGCTTTTCTCCGAAAGATCAAGTTACATGTAGTGATCGAACAATGCCCATTTCCGGAATGTGTTCTTGTTTTCGCACTAGGGATAGCGCCTGGTAGTAATCTTAAAATGTCTCAAATGTAATGGATCTCCTATATATTTTTTGAAACCATAATTTATTTTCTTATAAATTTACTGTAATATTAGTTCCAAATCATGTTTCTGTTATCTGATTTTTTTTCTGTGTAAATAAGAATGTCACATTAATAACAAAAATTTTAGGTGCCTAACGGCGCCCTTAAACATTCCATCGCCCCCTTTTTGAAACCCCTTATTTTAGGTGCCTGACTGCGCCCCTAAACCTACTGAGGCGCCCTACTATTAAAACATATTATATAAACATTCCATCGCGCCCTTTTTGAAACCCCTTGTTTTAGGTGCCTGACTGCGCCCCTAACCTACTGAGGCGCCCTACTACTAAAACATATTATACAATCATTCAAACGCACTACAGTCGCTTCCACGCTTATTTTCCCTTTCTATCTATTTCTAAGAGTGACCAACAACTACTATAAGAAAAAAATAACTGTATCAGTGCCGAAACTAGCCTTTTTTGCGCCCGGGGCAAACATGGATTTTGGCGACCCCCCCCCCCCCCCACCCCTCACATATATGCATTCTTAATAACTAACACACCAAAGAAAATCTTAATTTGGCGCCCTCTTCACCTTCTGTTCTGTTGGCGCCCGGGGCACGTGCCCCCTCTGCCTCGCTAACCTACTGAGGCGCCCTACTACTAAAACATATTATACAATCATTCAAACGCACTACAGTCGCTTCCACGCTTATTTTCCCTTTCTATCTATTTCTAAGAGTGACCAACAACTACTATAAGAAAAAAATAACTGTATCAGTGCCGAAACTAGCCTTTTTTGCGCCCGGGGCAAACATGGATTTTGGCGACCCCCCCCCCCCCTTACCCCTCACATATATGCATTCTTAATAACTAACACACCAAAGAAAATCTCAATTTGGCACCCTCTTCACCTTCTGTTCTGTTGGCGCCCGGGGTACGTGCCCCCTCCGCCTCCGTCTAGTTTCGGCTCTAAAGTGTATATCTATCCCGGAATAGATTACAAGTCTGTTTTCGAAATTTTTATTTCAGATGCATAAATTTTCTTCGGGATAAGAGTGGGAGATAAATGTAGTAACAAGTCTAAAATTAAATGCCTTATTTATGTTTTGTAAGTGAAAAATAACTTACTTTGTAATTTTACATTTAAAATTAAGTTATTTTATAATTACTTTTAACCACTAACAAAGTCTTTTTTACGGGCGCCTAGCGGCGCCCTTAAACCTTCTTTGGCGCCCTATTGCATGAACATATTGGGGGGGGAGGCTCCCCCCCTCCCCCCCCTAAAGCTACGTCCCTGTTTGAAATGAGTGGTCATAAAATTTTCTATGTTTGATAGAACTTGAGAAATTCAAAATTGAAAATATTTATGCAAGTAAAAAAAATGAAGATTTTTTTTAAATTTTTAAATAATTAACTGTATGAAAATTTAAAGTGATAAACACACACACACCAAAAAAAAAAAAAAAAAAAAAAAAAAATGCTCTAATTTATGGCCGAATCCACGTCGATTCAGGCAGGGGGGTTACCTTCATAGTCTCAGAAGTTCTTCGATTGAACATATGTTAAAATTCAGGAAAAAATAAAATTCCCGTAATTTTTGGTTTTTCCCCAAAAAATTTCTGGACCGATATACAGGGTGCCAAAGATGGCATCCCGAGTACCTTTTCCCGTTTGCGATTTTCGAAATTTTTTTTAAAGTGCTCTATCTCTGAAACGATGCAAGATATTTCGTTGCAGTTTATTTTATTTTAAAGATAATATTTTTCTGCTTAAAAAGATATACTCCATTTTGAAATATGTATTTAATTATTTTTAAAGCAGCCTTCTAAAAAAAATTTTTTTTTTATCAAAAATAATTTTTTTCTCAAAAATGCCAATCTCAAAAATTTTGATTTTTTTACTATTAGTCAATACCATTGAGGACTACCTTCACTGTAAAGGAGAACTTCCACTTTTGAGTTTAACAAGTTTTAGAATCATTTCAAGAATTTAGAGAATTTTACAGGAGGGTCATTCCATGTCAAATCAACCAATGGTCTGAACCTTGACCTCTCAGAAATTTACAATTTTTGGTGCAGTGGTAGTATCAGTCAAGTGAATAAGAAAAATCAAAATTTCTGATTTTTTGGACTTTTATTTTTTGAGTTATTGACTTTCAAAAAATGAAAAATTGCTGAAAATTGACTCCACTTTGACACCTTTAAACGGCTGTAGACAAAAACCTATTTGACTTAGAAAGCTCAAATTGGTGTCATTCTCTTCTGCTTTTTATGATCTTTAAAATGATATATGACATGATTAATTTATTTAAAATTTTATTTTTTTATGAAAAAATTTAAAATTTTAATTCAAAAATTTTAAAAACACCCCTTTTAATTTTTTTGAAAAAAATATATGTTTTAAAGACATTAACTGACTACGTGTATGCCAACTTTCATAATGGGATGACCATGGGTTCCTATGCAAATTAATATTTTTGTATCATTATGTATGCTAAATTTGCTTACTTGTTTTCCCATGTTAAAAAAGTAACTGTAAATTCATTGATTAAGGTTTGAATATTACTATTAATTCATAAAGTAGTTTTTGTAATACAATAAACGTAAATATTAAGTGTATTAAAAATAATATCAGGTAATAACAGTTTGGGTTTTGTTTATGACGGCCATAGAGATGCCAAGTATTACGATTTATATGTAATTATTATGGATACACAATAAAGGTTACAGCATTATGGGCATCAAATAAAAATTATGGAGAAAAAAAATTGGAATTTCATCAAAGGATTGCTTTTTAAAAATGTGAATTTCGACTTAGGATCATGAGAAAAACTTGAAATTTCGTTGAAATATCATGTAAAAAATGCTAAATTCATCAGAGTCACGAAAAAAAGCACAAATTTAGTCTAAAAATCACGGGAAAATGCGAAATTAGATCAAAGGATTGCGCAAAATATGCGAATTTCATCCAAGGTTTTAGTAAAAAATATGAATCTTGACAAAGATTTTGCGTAAAAGCGAGAATTTAGCCAAAAAAAATCACAAAAAGCATGAATTTAGTCAAATGATCGCATAAAATGTTCCAATTTCGATAGAAAATCACAAAAAGCAAGCAAATTTCATTAAAAAAATCACAAAAAAAAACCATACTTTTCGTCAAAAAATGGTGAAAAAACGCATAGATTTCATCAAAAGGTCGTTAAAAATATGCAATTTTCGTCTAAAAATCGTTAAAAAATGCATGGTTTTGATTAAAAAATCTCGTAAAATGTGCATTTTTCATCAAAAGATTGCTAAAAATATGCCAATTTCGTCAAAAGATCGAGAAAGATTTGCAAATTTCACCAAAAGATCACTGAAAAACGAGAATTTCATCAAAAAAGTAGCAGAATAAATGAATGAATCAACTTTTGATAATTTGCGATTATTCCCTCCCCTTTCCCCACTTCATCCCAGAACTCTGATTACTGGTAACTTTTAATGAAACTTGGCACCTCTATGGCCAATTATCAGCATGTGGAATATAGGCCCCTGAGGGATAAGGGTACCCTCTATGGGGGTCTTCTTTAGGGAATCTCACATAAGGCTATCCAAGGCTCAAAGAAAATCACAGAAAGCTCTGAACGGTTAGAACGACGGCTGCGATTGGGTTCGAATCTAGCACCTGCCATCTACCAGTTTCGAGGGCAGGACCCGCAGCCACAGATGGGGCAATAACAACTTGGGAAAAGCTTGTTTACTTAATGATAATAGAGTAAGATACCATTACATGGTTTACTATAAAAATAAAGATATGCTAAAGAAAAATATTTTACAGGTTCTCCATAAATCATGTTACATAAAAATATCCCTCCATCATGAATTTCAAGTTAACCTAAGTTAAAATCAGGTCTAGTTTCAGATCACTAAAATTTCATGAATGTTGTACATATTATCAATCTTCCATGGAATTTAAAGTTTCAGGTGTAGTCATTGAACGGGGGAAGGAAAATTAACACCTGGAATCCAATTGAGCGTAATTCATGACTCTTCATTGCACATATGACTTCACTAATTTAAAATATTAGCTACACAATTAATCTTTTATATTTTATGTTGTTAAAAATTAGAATTTGTTTATAATTAAAAATTAAATATATAAATATACAAAAAATATCAAGGACTTTTAAGATAAGTAATTTTCCAAATAAAGTGAAGACAATTTCATTTCTCCGTCACTTAGAGTATAAACTTTCATACACCTTGTGTGTTATTAAAAATAACTTATTTCAAATAATTCACTTTGAGAGAACATTAATTAACTGAATGAAGTCTGCAGCCTACAGTCAAGTGATAGCAAGTATAATTAGCTATTCATATTGAGAGTATGTTCTTTTCATGTTAAAACTTGCTATTCTGTTGAGACTTGTTCTTAAGTATAGCAAATTTAGCATACATGATGATACAAAAATATTAATTTACATAAGAACTCATGGTCATCCCATTATGAAAGTTGGCATACACATCGTCAGTTAATGTCTTTAAAACATATATTTTTTTCAAAAAAATTAAAAGGGGTGTTTTTAAAATTTTTAAATTTAAATTTTAAAATTTTTTATAAAAAATTAAAATTTTAAATAAATTAATCATGTTATATATCATTTTAAAGATCATAAAAAGCAGAAGAGAATGACACCAATTTGAGCTTTCTAAGTCAGATAGGTTTTTGTCTACAGCCGTTTAAAGGTGTCAAAGTGGAGTCAATTTTCAGCAATTTTTCGCTTTTTGAAAGTCAATAACTCAAAAAATAAAAGTCCAAAAAATCAGAAATTTTGATTTTTCTTATTCACTTGACTGATACTACCACTGCACCAAAAATTTTAAATTTCTGAGAGGTCAAGGTTCAAAAACATTATTTTTTTGGTTGATTTGATATGGAATGACCCAGGAACTTCATATCAAAAATTCCAATAAGTCTCTCAATTTTTGTTTATTTGTATCATATGTAGCCTATTACATATCCTAAACAAGTTAGAAATCACACATCAAACATGGTAAATGAGGTGCATTCATACTATGACTAGTTTTATAAATATTTAGATCTTGGTGCAATAAGTATTACTCTTGTGAAAATTGGCATGAATACAAAATTTATTATGTTTCTACATATTAAATTCAGTAATACAGATGTAATATGAATCCATCTTAAAAAGAATGTATCACCAGGGCAACCTAGAATCATTGCCTATCATGGGATATGTTTGAATTAATTATGCATGATAGGATTTAACAGGATGAATAAAACATTTATGAGTTTTTTTTTTCAAAGTTTTAATTTGGCTTTCATAACATTTGACAACCTTTTTCACAACATTTGTTGCTTTTTTTTTTAAGGTAACATTTTTTTGTTTGAAATGATATATTCAATTTTGTAAAAATGTATTCAAATTTTCTGATGCAGCCTTTTGATTTTTTTTTTAATTAAAAGAAATCGAAAATGCCAGTCCTAAAATTACTTAATTATTTATTTTTTTGCTGTTGATTAATACCATTGAGTACTTACTGCCTTCCTTATTTCGGAAAACTTCCACTTTTGATTTTCACAATTTATCGAAACACATGTAAAATTTTGCCATATATTTTATCAGTTTCTGTATGACAATCACATACTGGTCTCAGGAAATCAAAATCTTAGTCTTGTTTGACATAGGATTTTATTTCTTAATAACTATAAGAAACTGACAGCTTTAAAAATAGCTTACAAAAGGAAAAAAACATGCAGTAAAGTTTACAAAATAAATGTATAAGTTCCAAAACATATTACTTCCAGTGTACTCTGCTTAGAACTGAAATTAGAAATTCATAGACTGTATAATTTGTTGAACAGTATCTGTATCTTCCTTTGATATTTAGTGATGCCTTCCTGTTTAACTAATAGGATCGGGGGCTTTCATAATCCTTAAAACACTGAATAGAAAGTGAACACTGGTGGTGATGTTGCTGTCTTGCAGGTGGAAATCTATACCCAACAGCCAATCCAGCATAAAGTTAACGACAATTTCATAAACAACTGATATCATTTACCTTTGCCAATCCACCACTCACAGTATTATACACAGGCAACAAAAATTACTTTTTATAAATTGTGAATCTGAATATTTTGCAATTGTTTCAAAGATCTTGGTTGGACAAATGAAATTTCTTCTTTCTTGCTGTTCAAAGTTTGTGCAATATAGGTACTATGATAGTAATAGATGAATATACCCATCACTATGATATTAATGGATGATTGTTCATTCTATTAAATTCTATCATGCATAATTAAATATCCCATGATAGGTAATGATTCTAGGTTGCCCTGGTGATTACGTTCTTTTTAAAATGGATTAATATTACTTCCGTATTACTGAATTTAATATGTAGAAGCATAATAAATGTTGTACTCATGCCAGTTTTCACAAGAATGTAATACTTATTGCACCAAGATCTAAATATTTATAAAACTAGTCATAGTATGAATGCACCTCATTTACCATGTTTTATGTGTGATTTCTAATTTGTTTAGGATATGTAATAGGCTACATATGATACAAATAAACAAAAATTGAGAGACTTTTATAGGAACTTTTGACATGCAGTTCCTGTAAAATTCTCTAAATTCTTGAAATGATTCTGAAACTTGTTAAACTCAAAAGTGGAAGTTCTCCTTTACAGTGAAGGTAGTACTCAATGGTATTGACTAACAGTAAAAAAATAAAAATTTTTGAGATTGGCATTTTTGAGAAAAAAATTATTTTTGATTAAAAAAAATTTTTTTTAGAAGGCTGCTGTAAAAATAATTAAATACATATTTCAAAATAGAGTATATCATTTTAATCAGAAAAATATTATCTTTAAAATAAAATAAACTGCAGCGTGATATCTTACATCGTTTCAGAGATAGAGCACTTTAAACTTTTTTTCGAAAATCGCAAACGGGAAAAGGTGCTGGGGATGCCATCTTTGGCACCCTGTATCTCGGTCCAGAAATTTTTTTGGGGAAAACCAAAAATTACGGGAATTTTATTTTTTCCTGAATTTTAACATATGTTCAATCAAAGAACTTCTGAGACTATGAAGGTAAGATTTTTTCTTTGGCTGCCTGAATTGACATGGACTATGCCTTATATAGAGAATGATCCCTGGCACTATCATTGAAATCAGAAATGGTCAGGTTGAATATTGAGTTTTTTTGGTTGATTTGAGATAGAATGACCCAACTATGCCTTTAAAAAAATTTTGGGACTTTCAGCAGATGAGATCACATTTAGCAATAGCAACCCCAACATGCCCTGTATGATCAAGAGCTGTACTGGGAAAATTCAGACTTTGATAACATATTGATCAAATTTGAAAAATTTTAAAATAACTATTTTGCACAAGTGTAACTTTAACTTGTGAAATTTTCATTTAAATAAATTTTTTAAATGCAGCAAATGGTAATTTAAAGTTTGATATCAAATTGAAAATAACATAATTTATATATCACTTACCATCATAGTTCGAAAATCGCAACTTTTCAGAAAATACATATAAAGTTTTAAATACTGAATGAATTTTTGGAACAAAGCTGCTAATTTTTTTAAAAATGGTAGGATTTGTTCAAATAATATCTGGTTGTAACGAGGAGGTGAATTAAAGCTACACAGTTTCCATTAACCTAAAAATTAATCTCCAGTTTTTATTATGACACCTACAGTAATTAACCAGGGATGAAAGAGTTCCTCCTAAAAGAGGAATTCACCTTTTTTAGAGCAATTTTGGACACTCTCTGGATTGATGCAAAAATGCAAAGAAAATTTTAGAAGGATGTATGTGGGTGGGGGGGTGGGGGGTGGGGGGGCTGGAAAATTTAGTAATCTGACATTTTGCTCACTCAAATCCTTGGAGTTTATTCTTAAATTGTTGTGCAAAAGAGAGAAAATAAAAAGTGAGCTTATCATAAGCACCTGAAAATAATGCAAATAAAATTTCCCAATGTCTCATTTTTTAATTATTTTTTTTCCATTTTAAAAATTTAAAGCGAAAGAAGTTTCTTTTTGGCAGGGTTCGTGATTTTTTTGATTTTTTAAATAAAAATCAAAACAATCGGATTTTTTTGATTTAAATCGGATTTTTTTGATTTTTTTAAAAATTGCCACACATATTATTATTTTAAGACTCTTTGTTTAATTTAAATAATATAAAGTTTACATACATAGACATGCATATTATAAGTATTATCTATTACTAATATTATACAATTTACATAAATGATTCATATTATTTCAAGGTAAAATTTTAGGCTATGAAGAAAATCTTGATTACACAAAATGCATGAAAAACTACAAATCAGATGTCAAAAATTAATTCAACTTTCAATATTTTAATTAAAATAAAAAACATCTGCAACACATAAAAAATTTAAACAAAATTGGAAGTTTTTAACTTTTTAAGTTTTGACTGAGAAAAATGAGTTCAATTGCTGCCATCAAAATACTTAAAGCCAGAGGACACAAATTGAGATGTCATCACTAATCGATTGACTTCTCAGTAGTGTTGGAATTTACACAAGAAAATTTTTAATATCAATTTTATTTTACTTGTGGAACTCACTAATAAGAACTTGGAATCCCTAAATAAAAATTCAGCCAGAGAAGGAATGCTACCGTGTTGCCGCATCTGGATATTTTTTTTATTGGGGGATTCCATATTCTCATGTGTATGTCAAGTTTAAGAAGTAATTAATCATAAGTTAATCAGTATGTTCAGTGTTTTATACGATGATTGATATTCCACAAATAAAATAAAAGTAAATTGTTATTCAAAATTTTCTAGTGTGAATTCCAATATAATTGAGAAGTCAATTAGTGAATACCTCACAATTTGTGTCCTCTGGCCTTGACCATTTCGATGGCAGCGGTTTAACAGTTTTATCTGTTGATTTCTAATTTCTGAAAGTATCAAACCAAAGGCAAAAAACATTTGTTCGATTGAAGCAGACAAATCTATTGCAGTAAAAGCTAGTTGATCATTCTCTTTTTAATATGAGCTTTTTCGATAACTGTAACAAAAATACCTTCCACCATTCTAAAGGGCTGAGATCAATTATATTAAATTAAATAAATGAATCAATTGCTGATTCAGTCTTTGCTCAAATCCTTATATAGGCTTCATTAAAGTACAGCACATACAGTCATACAATTTTATTTTACCTCAACTTGCAAAAGTTTTTCTAAATACTAATGAGTAAATATTCAAATATTTCGTATATTTCTGTTTAGATTTCTTTACCGTTGCAAGATTATTTTATAATTTGATTCAAATGAAATTTGAAAGCATTTTTTTTTTCTAAACTTTACATTTATTTTGCTTTTTTACTAAGCTTAAGCTTTATCTTTCTGAAAGTTGTTTGATTATATATGGTGTATAAAACTAAATTATATTAATGCACATTATTATGTTTGTTTCATCTGAAATTTATTAAAAAATAACTTAAAAGAAAAACTGATTTAAATCAATGATTTTTTTTAAAAAATCAGTTGATTTAAATCGTGTTTAAATCATGATTAAAATCAAGCCGATTTAAATCAATGAACTCTGCTTTTTGGAATACAATATTTTGTACTATTTATACAAGATATTGGGTAATTTCTGTGATCTTTTTTGAGATGTATTTCTGATGCAAAGATCAATTTAGCAGGGAAATTTTTTTTTTTTTTTATCTTTTTTTCTTTTAAATAAAAAGGGGGAAGGAGATTTAATAGCTATAAACCATTCAGAATAATATTTCTTTTGGTAAATTGACTGTACTTCACATAAATTGATCAGATATATTTGGATTTATATCTTAGCATTGTTAGTACTTTTTTAAATTAAAAGGCAATATAAGCAGGTGTAATCAAAATCTTTTTACCTGTATATTCTTTAGATAACTGATTGATATTTTATATGCTTACCAGTCTCTCCTAAGTGTGGTTGTTGATGTTAGCTTAGCAAATGCTGTTACCATTGGCAATTAACATTTAAACTGATAATAAGCAGCATCAACAACATTTAAGATTTACGTTAATGCTAATGATGAATTGCTTGAACTTAATGTCTATAACCCAGCAAAAGCTAGGATACTTTCACTTTTAAAGCAAGCTTCAAAAATTTGTCCTCATTAAAAAGAAAAAAAAAGCTGATGAAAGTGAAAAATGGTTTTTGTAAAGGTCTGTTAGTAATGTAAAATGATTTTAAAATATAGAAATAATATAAATGAGCTAGGGTCACCTGGGATAATTCCTGGTCAAAAATCAAACAATCCAATTATAAACTTGTAAAATTGCCCCCAATTTTTAGTGGCTATATAATAAAATGCTTACTATGCACTTATAATAATTGAAATAATTATAATCTTCCCCCTTCCTTGGAGCAGTGAAATGACCCTCCTTAAAAATTTGAATTGTGTTTTCAGTCGGCAAAAAAATGCAATTTTCCTTACTGGAACTCCTGTCCCCCTCTCCTATCTGAATTAATGCTGACCCCAGTAAACGAGATTTATCCCAATCAATTTCTGTAAGTTTAAAAAATATATAAGAAACTTCAAGATTTTTTTTTCTAATGGCTAAAATAGTTTATAATTGAATCAAAGAGGAGAAAAATATTTAAATTTTTTTAAGTTGACAAAAATATTTCTAAAAATGTGTCTTAACTAAAATCAATGTTATTTTACAAAAACTTAGCAAGCAGTTTTTAAAACCATTTTTTTTCCTCTCAAACTAAATTAGTATTGTGCATTTAAATGATATTTTAAAGAAAATATTACTTCTCTTTTTCTTATTTTGGTGAGGACATTTTTAAACACTGAAATACTGTGACCAAGAAATATCCCTGAAAGTTGATCAGGAATTATCCTGGGTGACCCTATTTTTTAAAAAAATTCTCCCATAGATAGGGCATAGGGTTAGTGAGGAGTTTTATATGAATGAAATAGCCCCCTTAAATGTTCCTGCTAAAGCATAATTGAGAGCACATTATCCTGAATTTTTCATATCTTTAAAATGTTTTCCAAAATATAAATTTCGTTCAATGTTACATCCGAAAATTAACAACTTCTCACATTACACTTCTTAAATCTTCATCTGTACTTTCAGTTATTAAATCTTTTTTTTTCTTTATTCAGTTGTATTGTAATTTTAAATTAGGTTTTGTATGAAATGTTACGTATTGTTTTCCTCCAATTTGGAATTTCTGAAATATTTTTGCAGATCTACACCGATCATGTCTCCAAAACTGCCATCAGTAAAAAAAACTTTCTATATCACTTTTTTATGATCAAGATAACTACTATAATTCTTCTCAAATTTCTTCCAAACTGATACATAAAATCTGTCAAGTTTGTTAATGGACAAAATCTAAGGGACGCCTTATATAAGGCTTTTCGTGAAAACCAATAAAACCCCATGACTTCTTAATGAAAATAGATATTGAATCAGTTAAAGTTTTAATTACTTCTAAAAAATGGGCCAAAATTTATATGCACGATAGAATTTTGATTAGTTAAAAATAGGCTCAAGGGATGAAAGTGTTTTGGGAGAGAAAAATTCATAACTTCATCTATTCTCAAGATATCAAATCCAGTTAAATTTATTATATATTGTCATATTATCTAAAACTTTTGTATTGGCAAGTTTTTGATAAAGCCAACTCTTACCACATAAAAAAAAAAAAAAAAAAAAAAAAGACCCTATTGGATTATTAAGGAGTCTGAGTTTGGCAAAATATTGGAAATAGTGCCAAGTTGGCGTTACTTTTACAAAGTAATTTTGATCACCAAATTTGATATTGCCAAGTTGGCAATAGAAATGGGCTTTCCCCGATTGTAACCCCTATTGCAGTTTCATGGTGTCTTTGCCGAAATATAACTAAATAAACTTAAACTAAGCATAAAATATTCAAATAACAAATTTTTGGTAGGACCAACTCTTATAGTTAGTGAAATTAGTTAACATTGAAATCTACCTGTGCCTATTGGCCGAACCAGCAGATAGTTTTTAATTATTTGAAATGTTAATTTCTTTTAACCACAGCATCATGATCTTACCATTGTTTCACATTTATTTTCTTATTTAATATTTATAGCATTTATATGAAAAACTAGTGATTGTGCACATCTGAAATTAAAACCTGTTAAATGTTGTTAAAACCAGGACAGAACTTTTAAATCTATTGTAATAAAATGCTTACACATAGAAATGGGACTGTTGGAGAACTTAACAGAGAAAAACAATTTTATTTTTTTCAAATATATTTAATCTTGGACAACCAAAATAATAATGAAATTAAATTATTTTGCCTGTTTAATCCAACTAAAGCTTTAAAAAAAAAAAAAAATTGCTTTTGAAATCTTGGTTTAATTTTTTTTTTTTTTTTTTTAATAAATATTGACATTCTTGATTTTACAAGTCAACTGAAAGTTTCCAAAATATTTAGATTTCTCAGACTAATTTATACAGTGCTCTGCAAAAGTTTAGACACTGGTGTTTTTTAATCTTTAAATAAAAAATACGAACACGTGAGTTTTACAAATGGCTATACTTATTTTCAAATATATTTAAACAATTTAGAATAAAAATAATGGTTATAATTTGAGATAATATTTAACTGAAAAAAGTAAAATTTGCATATTGCAAAATTGACACTTTTTGATTTTTAGCCAACTGTTCATAAAAAAATACAAATTTCCAAATTATGATGTCACATGTCTGAAGTATTTAATTATACCTCAATATAGCATCAGTGAAGATGCCGTGAGCTAAAAATATTCATGAGATGAGGTAATTGAAGTAGGAAAGCTGAAAGGGAAGACTGTTGCAGAAATTTCAGCAGCATTGAATCGTCCAAAGTGGTCTGTCTATGAAGTATAGTCTAAGGACGACTCCTTCAAAACCATTAAAAGTAAGTCAGGATTTTCTGTGTCAACTGACATGATTTGTAGATGAATTAAAGAAACAGATAAATCAATTTACATGAAAATGATCAGCTTTAAAATCTCACTGCAAATTGGCGAAAATGCAATGAACTTGCAAATGGACCCAAATGGTACCCTATCATAGGGTACCATACTGAATATCATATTCAGTAACGAAAAAAAAAGTGGAATTTGAATGGCCGAAACGGGTAGTCATACTATTGGCACGACTTTCTTAAGTCGACAACAAGGTGACTTTTTAATGATTTGGTCCTCACTTTGCTTTAATGCTCAAGCATGTGTAGAGTTATTCATTGGTTGCCAAGCAACACAAGACTATGTATATATGTTGGAGATTAATTTTTAGTCATTTGGGGAACTGGTTCTGATCCAGACCCAATAGAAAATCTTTGTAATATCATATGTCATAATGTTTATGCCAATTTTTGCTATATTTTTCTTTTAATGTGCTTCGAGCTGCTATTGAACATGTTTGGTACAAAATAAACCCCAAGTGACGCAGCATTTTGTTTCTTCGATAAAAAGTCATTCTTGCACTAACAGCAAACAATGTGGGTGCGACTCTATTTTAATTTGTAGTTATTTTTCTGTAAATATACAAATTGTCTATACTTTTGCCACAATGTTAATTTCACTTTTTTGTCATATTTTATGTAAAAGGTAAAATTCAAAATTGTTTGTGAATAAAGGATAAGTCGCAAGTAATGTATGACGGATGAATTACAAACATTTGGTACATACTTCTGAATATAGAAGCATAATTGATCATTGTCTAAACTTTTGCTAAGCACTGTATTGTACTTAATTTTAATTATACTGTTAAATTATTTTATACTTTATATTTAGAATTTAAAAACTTTTCATTAGCAAAGGAAATCTTAATACCAAAATTGATCTTTATTAAAAATTATTTTCCAAATATTATCCAAATGAGCAATATGACTGGTTGAAAAAGGAATAGTGCTTTTATTAGTTTTTATAGTAATGTCTTAGTTGTTTTTTGTTTAAATTTGTGATAATGGGATGTTTTCAATTATTGAGTTATTCTGTATAATTTTTCATAAATTTTGAATAGATTATTTAATTTAATGAATTCTATTATTAACAGGACTTGGTGGCTTATGGGCTTTGTACATGATCCTTGGGCATGGTGCTGAGTTAATATGTAATGGAATTGGTTTTGGATATCCTGCTTATGCATCGTAAGTAAACTTTTGTTTGTTATGAAAAAATGAACATAAGATTTTATGTTTAATTTCTTGGTTGTTACTTGTTTGATCTTACATTATTTAAATTCTTAATTTAGGTCATTTAAATTTCTTAGCAAAGTGTTTGATACTGCAAAATAATTTTATTTGTTATTTGTTAACTTTCATTTTAAATAGTTCATAGAAAAATATGCAAGAAAGTATTTAAAGCTATGTCATCAATTGTGTGTATTGAATGTGTTGATCTGTGTATAAAATGTATTTATATACTTTTAAATGTACTGTTTTCACTTTTGGCATACATAACTTCAGTCTGCATAATTTGTTTTTCTTTTGTGTGTTATCCTGTTCTTGTAAAATATTAAAAAGGCACATGCAGGCAAAAAATTTTTGGGTCATTCCATGTCAAATCAAATTGAATATTACACCTGACCATTTCATATTTCAATAAAACTGCCAGCAATCATTCTCTACAACTATATAAGTTAGAGCATATTTTTATTTATTGCTTTAAATTTTCATGCGATTATTTAAATTTTTGAAAAATCTCAACTTTTTTACTTTCATAAATATTTTCAGTGTTGAATTTCTAAAGTTTTATCAAATGTAGACATGGAAAATTTTATTGCTCATTTTAAAGTAGTTTATAAGGTGTAATTTGGTATGCAGGTTGACTATGCATAGTTTAAAAAAATAGTTAAAATTTTTTAAAGTTTAAAATTTAAAAAAATTGTCATTTTTAAAAATTGATAAAACTGTTTGTTGTAATATTATAAGATAAAAATTCTGAAATTTTTAGAGTGGGATCATGAGTTATGAAATAAACTGAAAATTATTATAAATTATAAATAACAAAAGATAGAATTAATATAATTTAAATATATATATATATATATATATTTTTTAACTATGCGTAGTTAATTTGCATATCAAATTAAACCTTTTGAACTTTTTTAAAATGAGTTTATAAAATTTTCTACATTTGATAGAACTTGAAAAATTCAAAATTAAAAACATGTAGGCAAGCCACAAAATGATTTTTCAAAATTTAAATTATTAGCCATATGAAATTTTGATGCGGAAAAAAAATTATGAACATATATTCTCATTTATCAGGCAGAATGATTCCTGAGAGTTTCATTGAAATCTGAAAGGGTCAGGTTGAGTCACTGATTTGGCATGAAATGAACTTTTTTCTTAACCCACTGACAGTCTTGCAAAAAGGCAAAATTGTAATGTTTTTTTGGCATTTTGTTTTAATTCTAAAAAAAATAAGATTCTTTCAAAATTATAGAAAAATCTTATTTACGAATATGAATGTTATCCTTGAGTGTGTTAATCATTGCACAATGTATTAAAAATCCATTAAATCAACTGAGTTATATCATTTTAATTATTGCTTGCTTTGCAGTGAAACCTGGAGCTTCTTAATGTCTATAGACGGGCTTGTCAGTGAGAGGGTTAAAACCAGATTCTAAAAAAATTTAAAATAATAGTTTTGAGTAACCTGAATCATTATGCTTATTTGTGTCAAATATTTTTATACAAATATTTAACATAAAATTTATAATTTAAAAAGCTGTTGTCTATTAAAAATGAAATTTTTATATTTAGTTATTAAATCTTTTGTGACAAGCAGCAATCAATTTTTTATATTTTTCTGAAAAAACTTTGTATTAAGTTTTTAAGATTAGATTGTCTCTGCAAAATTACCCATATATTCAAGGATTTTTATACAATTTGTCATTTATGTATTGCTTGTTGCAGAAATGTTAGAGAACATGATCAGTTTCAAAAGTATCTGCCAATTTGCTGCACACTTTTGAAACAGCAAAACAGTAGGCACGGTTTTTGAAATAACAGAATAAATGTGAACTGGTGTAATTGGAATATTATACAGTCCTAATAAAAGAGAATATTTTTTATTAAAAATAATAAACTTGCATTTGTTTGGCATATAAAATCGTTTATTTATTTTTTTATCATTACTTTTGTGTATAATTTGAAGTACATAAATTTATTTTA
Source organism: Maratus speculifer (assembly GCA_964019185.1). Taxonomy (NCBI): domain Eukaryota; kingdom Metazoa; phylum Arthropoda; class Arachnida; order Araneae; family Salticidae; genus Maratus; species Maratus speculifer. The sequence continues at coordinate 175,633,557 of OZ025295.1, forward strand.
AAATATTATAAATTTGTCTATTTTGTTCTTAATTCTTAGCTCAATTTGTTGATGCTAACTTTTGTTATTATGTCAGAGTTGATTCACTGTATTCTATAAATCTCAATACAATCTTTATTTAAAAAAATTGTATAAAATTCAATGTCAATTTTTAAAATGTTCAAAAATAATGAAAAAAAAAACATATGCCACTTTGCATACAAATCTAATTATTACACAGTAATTAATCTTGTGTAATTCAGTTTTATTAAACTGAATCCTTAAAAGACAGCAAATTCTCTAAGGCAGGCTCTGTGTAAGACGAAAATATAATTCTGAAATTTTTTCAAATAACTGCAAATCCATATACCAGGGATGCCGCTGGACTTGAAAAATCCTGTGTCCCAGGACTTCTATAAATTCTGGGTCCTTTTTTACAAAAAGCGGGTCCCCACTAATAAGGTCATATTTTTAGATGCAAAAATTAAACTTGTTCATTTGCAAAAGAAAAATGAAATGCATTAATTAGTATTTTAATAATAAATAATTAAAACCAATATTTTTTTTTAACTATTAAGAAAAGTTTTCTTGTTAAAAAAATAAATGTGGAAGATACAAATTTAACTATAAAGTATTGAACATTTGAATTTATAAGATAACAAGTCTCACTATTGTTCGCATTTCTTTTAAAATAAGGGGCAAAATTGATTTATTGAAAAAAAAAACATTTTTGCTGAAAAAAAAGCACTTTTGTTGAGTATAGTGATAAGACTTTTTGTTTAATGAATCGGTGTTTTCCTGATTCGCATTTACTCAGGAAGACTTAGAGAACCAAAAAGGATTGGAAAACAGGAAAATCCTTTTTTTGGGTGGGGGGGGGGGGGGGGGGCAGCAGTTAAAAAAATTGAAGCAAGAAAATTAGTTTGTGGAACAGGAAAATTCACTCTCGGCATTAACTTTTTTTTTTTCCCCTTGGCCCTTCGACAAAATTTGAGTTTTTTCACGATCTTTTGATGAAATCTGCTGTTTCTTCAGGATTCTTTGACGAAGTTTGCCGGTTTTTCACAAATCTTTGACAAAATTTGTCTTTTTTTTTTTTTTCAGGATCTTTTGAGAAAATTTGCCATTTTTTCGAGATTTTATGGCAAAATTAGCCATTTTTTGCAAATCTTTTGAATAACTCTTTTTCGAGATTTTTTGACAAAATCTGACGGTTTAAGTTTTGAGGAAATTTGCCACTTTTTCTCTGTGTCAAAATTAGCAATTTTTTTCGCGAATCTTTTCACGAAATTTGCCATTTTTTTGCGATTTTTGACGAAATCTGTCGTTCTATAAAAAAAATTTTGACAGAATTTGTCATTTTATCGCGATTTTTTGACGAAATCTGTTACTTTTTGCAAATTTTTGCACAAAATTTGCCGTTTATCGTGATTTTTAGACGAAATTTGTTTTTTGCGATCTTTTGAGAAAATCTGCCTTTTTTCTAAATTATTTTAGGTAATTAGCCATTTTTTGCAAATCCTTTGACGAAATTTGCCGAAAAATTGTCGTTATTTCGCAATTATTTAACGAAAGTCACCATTTTTTTAACGAAATTTTGCGTCCCAGGGGATGCGTATGAGCTATTTTTCTGCGTCTCACTGCCGATTTTATGCGCTATAGCGCGTCTGCGGCATCCCTGTTATACAAAGAGTAAAATTTGTTTAAAGCAGAATATTGTCTACTACTATGGAAAATTGTCGGTTGATAGATTCCATCTTAGACAGGGTTGTCAGCTGTTAGACAAGCTAAAAGAAGTTAGCTGGCTTTTTTTTTTGATTTAGCTACTTTTAGAAAGTTTGTTGCTATTTTTTAAAAAGATGTTTTACAGATATTTCATAGCATGTGTAAAAGCATTATTCTGTGGGGGGGGGGGGGGGGGAAATATATATATCAGGGTTGGCATCTTTGCCAGGACAGTGGCAAAAACTGGAAAAAATCAGGGGAAAAATGGAAAAAAACGGCAAAAATGGAAAAAACCTATTTGCCGTTAATGTGTGATAAAATCTGCATGCTAATAAGGATAGTAATGGTATAAACAATGTACTATTTAATATTTTAATTTAATTTGCTAATTAATATTAAATATTTTAAATCTTTAAAAGATAGGTGGGACTTATTTGGGAATTTAAGAACAAAATAAAAAAATTACATACCTAATTTTTTTTAATCTTAAGTCAGGGATATGTTTAGGAAAATTTTAGGTCTTTTTAACACTAGAACCGCGGGACTTTCGATATACCTAGAACTGCGGAACGGGTCAATTTGACCCGAGATGGAAAAGGATATATAAATATGCACAAATACTTAATTTGTTTAATTAAATGATATTTTCTTATAATAATTAATATTGCTTAGTATTTAGTTATATTTTACACCTAAAGTCAACGGAAATTACCCACATTTCGCAAAATGCTATTATTTAAAATTACATTTTATTATCTATGATGAAAATATTTTGAACAAATAATTGAACATGAATTTTATACATAAATAAACTTGGACTTAATAAACATGTATAAAAAAATAGATCATCCCATTCAAATAAGTTTATACATAAAATCTAAGAATAATTTTAAAAAAGTATAAAAAATACAAATTACTGACTAGATTTACTGATTTATCTATTCCATGTTATTGTATGCAATGCTTGGAAAACGTGGTTAAATATTTTGCATATTTACAACTTATGGGTACATTACGTTTTGAGCAATTATCTTCAGTTTAATTAAAAAAAATTTATTGTAATATTAAACTCTTTTATGTTTAGTTTGTGTTTTTCGTAATTTTCAGTGTTTTCTTTTCCAGTTCTTCTTCAGTCTTTTCTTTGTTTCTTACCGAAATGACAAGATTTTTTTTTTTTTTTTTTTTTGTGGGGGGAGGAGGAGAAATAATATACTGTTTTTTTACATCTTCAATTAAATCTTGAATACATTGATGTATGCTAATACATTTTCCGGTTTCAGATTTGCATAAAATTCAAACATTGATAGTAAAAAAATACAAAATATTGTAGTAATACATAAAATTGCATTCATCGGCATTCTATAAGAAGCAGGCTTGACATATGTAGACTTTCTGTCATCTGGATAATCACACAGCTACACTGATTTTAGTTGTGTTGCAGTAAAGAAGAGTATTTATTTTTTTAGAACTATCTAACATTTCAACAGTTAGATGCAGACAGCTAAACACCAAAACATGTTTACCCCCTTTCACCTTGGTAATACTGATGTTAGAAGAATAGCTAAATGCATTTCCGATTTTGACATTTTTACAGAGACTTGTATTGCACGTCTTGGGCGTTTTACAGCTTCTGCAAAGCCCGTTCAACATCTGCAAGCAACTAGAACGTGAGACCATACTGAATTTATCTCGTTTTGTTAGACATGTACTGAGTAAACATACTCACAGATTTTGAAAGTAATATGTGCTCATCTACGCGTATATTAAGCCCTTGTATACAGTTAGTCTTGCATTTTTCTTTTATTTCCGGGCATGAATACACAAGTTATTACTTATTTATTTTTCAGATTTTCATAAGTATAAAGTTCAAATTTTGTCACCTTTTGTTCAAATTTTTAATTCTCCTTTTTTATATCCGACTTTTTTCTCATAAATATCACAAAATTTAGTTCAGTACTGATAAATTTTCATCTATACTCCAATGAAAAATTCCAACAATGTTAAAAGTATAAGCAGAGTCATCGTCATTTTCATCAATTGAATTTAATTTTTTTCATTTAGAGGCAGGTATTCATCCTCAATCTTTTGCATTGTCTGTGATTTCCAGATAATAGTTTCGAACATTACAAAGCTTCTTAAACGGCAACATTAAGACATCGGAAATCTTATCTATACTTTCAAAATACTAATTTTTAAATGCAGAATAAAAGAAACTTCAATACTACTTCTGAATATTCGTTGTAATTTACCACTGCAATCATCCATTCTTCACATACAGAATATAAGATTTTGTTTGAAAATTTTCACCATCACCTCTTTAATTCTGCCTCTTAGAGGTATTAGAAATGAGGCACATATAATTTGTCATCACTTCCCAACAAAATGCATCTCTGTTTGTCATTTATGCGTAAAAAATCATTACAGGTCAAATTGACCCGCTTCGCGGTTCTAGGTATAAGTAGTTATAACTGAAAAAATATTTATGTTATTCGCTATTAAATACGAAAAGTTGTTGGTTACCTTAAAATATTAAAAGTCAGAAAAGGAAACTATTTTTCAATGAATACTTTTCGCGCAGCGAGAAATTTAACATCAATTTGGGTCAAATTGACCCGCTCCGCGGTTCTAGTGTTAAGGACCCTTCATAAAATAATTTATCTTAAAACAGGATCCTTCACAAAATTCCTTAACCTCAAACAGGACCCTTCATAAGATTGTCTCTCAAATAGACATTTCACCTTTAAATTGAATTTTTCATAAATTTAATCATTTAAAAATAAAATCTGGCCTGTTAATAAACAATTGAACTCCTTCAAAAATATATTACTTAGCTTCTCTATATGTGAAGGGTAGAACCTGAAAAGAAAACACTAATAATTTAAAATTTACAAAACTGTCTTTTTCACAAGGACAAGAAAAACTTCACAATTTAACAAAAGCAGGACCCCTGTAAGTAAAGTATTTTACCAGTCATTAATATATATATATATATATAATTATCGAAAGATTTTATACAATTGTTATTTTTGTTTTATGTCATGAGACTTGAGAAATGTAAATATCTAAGTCCTTGGTACTATTTTATAACTATTTATCTGATGAAACTAGTTTATTAAAGATAAAATAAGTAAATTAAATCGAAAATTATATATTGAAAAAATTGTTATGTCTTATTAGGAAACTAGATTTTTTTTTTTTTTTCTGTCTCTTACACCCCAAGAAAGGAACAAAATGTTAAATTTAGATTTACTTTCAGTAAGTAGCCTGTTTTCACTTTATCTTTTTGTACTATATTCCCCTCCCCCATCATAGCAGATGCTTGTCATGTATGGCTAAATCTTTTGAAAAATGAAGAGTTAAAACCACATTTTTCAAAACTAAAAAAGAGATTTGAAGCGATTTTGCCATGTCATCTTGTAGCATATTTGTTACATCGAAAGTACAGAGTTAAACTTCTAAATTAAGAAAAAAAGAAAACTGTTAAGCATGGATATCTAAAATCAATCCCGATTTTATATCTTATATTATTAATTTAGAGCTAAAAGAAAAACTGTTTCCTAGCTCATATTTTGCAGAAGTGATTAATAGTATCATTGCATGTAATTGATGGAGAAGTATTGAATAAGCTTGTGCGATTTCAAAAAATTTCTGTTCATTAGTAGCACATCTTCAGATGTGTCCAGCAAGTAGTGCTGCTATTGAAAGATTTTTTTCAAATGTTTCATTTGTGCAAATTAAGATTCGAAATAAGCTTTCAACAGATACTCTTTCAAAGCTTGTTTACTGCTGTGCCATGCTAAAACAGTGAAATTTAGGTTGTGAGGAAGATATTGCTGAAAAATTTGAAATTTAATAGTTTTCTGCTTTAAATATAATTTTTTATATTAAATTAAATTTAGGTTACTATAACTGTTTCTTCGAATTTTTAACATACATAAACTATAAACATAAATGCTTTACTCAGTCTCAACAGTTCTATTATGTGGATTATTAATAATTGTATAAATATGAATAAAGTTTCTATTTATATAAAATTGCTATTTTTTTTCTTTTATAATCTAGTTATAAAAGTTAGTATTCTTTCATAAAGTGCATAATTATACTTATTTAACTTAAAAATTAAAATAAATTTAGAATAATATTGATTTTTTAATTAAGTATGCAGTTTATTTTTTTCTTTCCTGAAATATTTTTTTTCTTTCTTGGGAAAAAAATTAAATGGACAGCCTATTTTTGCCGGGACGGTTTTTACCAGGTTTTTTTCCATGGTTTTTTCCACCTTCAGCAAAAACTCTCCAACCCTGATATATATATTCAAAAGATTACATTGAATTAGACTCTAAAGTGTTGGTTTGGAATTCTTTGTTTGATAGCTCTATGTGTACCACATATTTTGTAGATTAATATGAAACAGTAATAAAATGTCAGGCATTAAAATAGAATTTTTCTTACATACCTCTGTTTACTTTTAAAACTAAATAGCTTATGTGTATTTAATATTTGAAATTATCTTAATACTTGAACATGCAGTAATAAATCTATATTCTGATAACTTTAATAAAAAAAATGATAATGTAAAATTTTTATCTTACTAACAAATTGAGTAAGTTATTCCCTACCTTATTTATAATTAAGTAGCAGAGTATTTCATCCTGAATGTAGAATTTACTAGTCTTATTTCAAAATATGCACTACACATATTTTATTTTGATATAATATTAATATTAGTATGATACATTATTATGATGATAAAGTAAAATGCTTGTAATAGAATATTTTATAAATGGCATTCTGCTTTTAAATGCAAATGGCTCTAAGAATATATTTATTTTGTCACAAGAAAAAATATAAAGAACATGTTATAAGAATTGTAGAGCTGGCATGATTGAAAATGATTCATAGTTTGTAATTAAATTTGATTTGTATTTAGGTTATAGACTTGAAAATTTTCAAACTGAAAGTGTCCAGGCTGGGGTCTTGTGCTGCCATTTGCTGTAATAAAATAATAATAAATAAATAAATAATACAAACCTTAAGACAAATGTAATATCTAAAATCTTAGTTTTTTCATCTGCCAAACATGTTTCTCAATTTTAGCGATTTTAATGTTTTGTAGAGGCCATATCCTTTATTATTCTAGTAAAAGGTTTTAATTTTAATTGCATCTTACTTTTAACGTATGCTATTGGAATACATAATCATGAATATTTGAAGGATTCAACATAAAATATATTATGTAGTAAAAGTTATATTATGTGTGTGTATAAAAATTCATTAGATTGAATTGATACAGAATCTTTGCTGTCTAGTTTCATGATAATTCAACTCCACAAAGCAATACACAGTATAACTGACAGATATTTGAAATGTTTACTGGATTTTAACTCCCAATTTTTCAAAAGTAGAACACATTTGAAATAAAACATTTACTAAAATAATTAGGAGTTCTGTAACATACTGTAAAATAATAAAAATTGGTGCGTTCCATGTTTAGTGGTCCAGTTGTCACTAGAAATTGCAATGTCTGACTTAATTAGGCACAGTAAATTTTCTAAATTGCATAAAAATATTTACTTTTTTATTCTAAACTCTATTCAATATAATTTTGAAAGAAAATAATTTGTTTGAATTTCTCTTAAATTCAATGTTTATCAAAGCTTTTAACAGAATAGGATGGACAGTCAGGCATATATATATATACATGTATAAGTAACAATAGTGTCTGGCTACACTTATGTGTAGGGTTACAAAATGCATCAATTTGATGCTAAGTGCGAGCTGTTTCAAAAATGCCGTTCTTATCATTTTAGTGCTGATTACCAACTGTTTTAAATTCATGAGGAAATTTGTTTTTAAAAATTGCTTTTTTGCCATTTTTTGAATTTGTTTTGAAAGTTTAAGAATGACTTTATCATAATTGCCACTTTTCACTTTAGAATGATTGCTCTGGAAACATCAAGAAAAGAAGATGATACAAAATGGTTAACTTATTGGGTGACTTTTGCTGCATTTTCTCTCCTAGAATTTTTCTCTGAATTAATTTTGGATTTTGTCCCATTTTATTGGCTTGTAAAAGTAAGTAGGATTTTCTTTTTTCTCATAAGTTGCATTGCAAGCCTGCTTGTATTGATTAAAATGTTTTGATAAAAAAATTAATCAAACAAGTGGACTTGTGCAAGGGTTCACTCTGTAGTCTTATATTTTTTGCAGTATCTAAAAAGCTTAAACTTCTGAAGATTAAGGATAAAAAAGAATCTGCAAATGATCCTAATAAAGCCAGAATATCTCATTTATTTCATTAGTTTGTTATAATAATTGATTGAAGGTAACAAAAGGCATGGCCAATAAAAACAATTATTGCATTTTAGTTGCAGTAGAGGATGCCATTCTCAAAATGATAAAATTAATTGAATACATGTAAAACATAATTTAATCTAATAACATACTTTAAGACTACCAGTGAAATGTCATTCCTTTGATTGGTGGTGGCTTTTTTTTTCTAAATGTTTACATTTTGTTTTTTAATCATAAATATAAAAAAAACTTGTGCATGAGCATCCAACTTAATCAATATGCAATGTTAACTCTAACATTTTCAAAGCAGTTGGTTGAAATATTTTTTTACCTTGACTTATAAATTTCTGGAAATATATTTTGACTTGTATGTCTTGACTTTATACATTTGACTTTATTTCTTTTTAATCTAAAAATGAAATCGTAATGCTTAATTTTGTAAAATTTGATTCTTTGCAAAACTTGTTATACCTGTTTTTGTTATATAAAACAATATACAAAAATCTGATTTTTAGTTCCTTATTTATAATAATAAAGAAACAAGTTTGTGTGTGTGTCAGCGCTGTTCTGAAGAGAGCTGCATGTAGAGTTACAAAATGTGGAGGGAAGGTGCTTTTATACATGTAGTTTTGCACCTCAAAACCCAGATTTATTTTATTTTTTTGGGGATTTTTAGCATTTTTATGTTTTAAGGCAATTTTTCCATATTAGTGAAAGCAATACGGTTTCATTCTTTTCACTCAATGCAGTAATTTTTTTTCTCTCTCCAATAAAATTTATTCAGAATTCGTGCAGCAATTTTTGGAACTTTTAACGATTTTTTTTTTTTTTTTCCAATTTTTAGTATTTCTTCACATTTTGGGGTTATTTTTTGAGAATCACAAAAATAAAATTGTTTCAAACTTTCAGCCTAATTAACTAAAGTTTGTCTGGCATGATTTTTCAATTTCAGTGATTTTCAATGCGATTTTCGATGTGATGTTTAACGATTTTTTGTGCGTTTAGCATAGATTTTTGTCATTTTTGTTCAAATTAGATTTTTGTATGCATTATGATCTTATCTATTCTTCAATTGCATGCAAGTTCCTCTCCCGTTTCCCATTGCAGTCCTTTTGAACATTTTTACCGGTAAATATAATTTTTGATTTTTGTAAACCAATTTTTCACAGTCAGTGGCCATGTACTTCAGACAACGTAATTTCACATGTTTAGAGTTAGAGATAAAATCACAAATTTCATGTTTCTTTAATATTATCATGGAACCGTGCAATGCTGGGCAGGTCAGCTAGTAAAAAAGTGTTTCTTGAAAATTTGTATTCTCTTATTTTCTACAAAAAGTCTGGTAAGATTAAACTTTACCTCACCTTCTTATTAGATTAAACAAAGTGAATTCTCTACTAGGCTACACCCCTCCCCCCCCCCCCCCCAAACAAACAACAAAAAAAAAAGTATTTTGACTTGAAATTAAACACAAAAATTATGATCTGTAGATTTGCACTTTTCTCGAATAACATTAAAATTATTTTAATTTATTTTAAATGTTTTTCTATTACCAAGGATCTGGTCCTATTTTTGTGAAATTGTGAGGTTTCTCATATTTATTAAAATTCTACTTATAATTTTGTGAATTTTAAATCTGATTTCTTTAGGTTCTATTTTTCATGTATAAAAAGCTAAGTAATGTGCTCTTTGGGGTATTCAACTGCTTATTTACAGGCCAGATTTTATTTTAAAAATGACTAAATTTGTGAAAAATTAAATTTATCCAAATATTTTTAACCTTTAAATGTCTATTTAAGAGAAACAATTTTGTAAACGGTGTTTTGGGTTAAAATGTTCTGTCAAGTGTCCTTAAAAGGACCTAATATTTTCCTAAACATTCCTTGATTACAGATGCATTTTTGCAAATTAAAAAATGAGATAATGGATTAAAGTATATTTTCATAATTCTAGTCTGCCAAAATATCTCATTGTTTTTAAAATTAAGGAAAGAAATATTTTTGGACTTGATAGAAACAAAAAATATTTTTGGACTTGATAGAAACAAAAAATATTTTTGGACTTGATAGAAACAAAAAAATATTTTTGGACTTGATAGAAACAAAAAATATTTTTGGACTTGATAGAAACAAAAAATATTTTTGGACTTGATAGAAACAAAAAATATTTTTGGACTTGATAGAAACAAAAAATATTTTTGGACTTGATAGAAACAAAAAATATTTTTGGACTTGATAGAAACAAAAAATATTTTTGGACTTGATAGAAACAAAAAATATTTTTGGACTTGATAGAAACAAAAAATATTTTTGGACTTGATAGAAACAAAAAATATTTTTGGACTTGATAGAAACAAAAAATATTTTTGGACTTGATAGAAACAAAAAATATTTTTGGACTTGATAGAAACAAAAAATATTTTTGGACTTGATAGAAACAAAAAATATTTTTGGACTTGATAGAAACAAAAAATATTTTTGGACTTGATAGAAACAAAAAATATTTTTGGACTTGATAGAAACAAAAAATATTTTTGGACTTGATAGAAATAAAATATGATCTGTATCTGTAAATTCTGACACTATTTTCTTATAGAATGATTTTTAAAAAAATCATTTTGTTGAGTATATTATGGATTCATTTTTGTTAACGAAAATGAAACCTGAATCTTTCTTGCAGTAAATTTTAAAAAATCCTAGATTCAGTATAAATGGATAAAGTCATGACTGATTAAGTATGTGAAATATCATTGCATCAAAATTTCTCATTTGTTTTTTAATTATTTAAATAAATAAAGGCACCTAATATCTGTATTATTGCAAAGATGAAATATTTTAAGTATGGAAATTAACTGCTGAATTTATATTTCAAACAGTTAAAGAACATAAAACTTTCTTATTAAAAATGTATGTTATTTTAGAAGAAAATATTCTTTTTCATAGAATACTTTGATTGGTTGGAAATAGCGCATATTTTGGAGGCATTTCCATTTTAATTGTATAACTTTACAGTTTCTTTTGTAAAATTTTTAAAATACCATGTTTTTTATAAAAATTATATTTTTGATGAATTAAAATTTGTGAAAATTCAATTATTTACACTCAATTATAAAAGATTTTTCAGTGTTAAGAATCCAAATACACAATTTATTCTTATGTGAAATCATTTACACAAACGATACTAATGCATTATGTTACTGAATAATGGAGAAGTAACATCTGTTACTTATGCAGTTTTAGTATGTTTTTGTAAAGTGACAAAAAAATAAATAAATTGTAAACAAAATTGTTTAATTAGTTATGTAAAATGTTATTCAAATTTGAAGGTTGGAAATTGAACCAAATGAAACATTATTAAGAAATAATTAGTATTTTTAATATTTGCCATTTATAAACAATTTATGGAATTTCATTTGGCTGAATTTGCATTTCTAAAATTAAAATGTCCAAAACATTCTTTTTGCTTAATAAAGATGCAAAAAAATATTGTTACTTTTAAATATTGTATTGTGAAATAATGCTTCGAATCCAAACAAAGCATGACTTTTGCTAGTATATTTTTAAATATTTATAATAAATACTTTCACTCCCCAAACAAGAGGATGGAAGCACTCAGGCAAGAGAGTACTTGCTGGCTCTTCTGACCAGAAAAATCCTGGAACTTCACTTGGTCCAGTAAGCAGGGTAACTGGCTGGACTTTAGGGAAGTTCAGCATTTTTTTTTTTTTTTTTTTTTTCTCCCATTCAACTGATCAGAGAAATATCACATTTTCTGTTTTTATCCCCCTATGGTTGAAATTCCTTCCCTACAAGTTTTGGAACCTTCTAAAGAAAGAAATATACTAGTTTTTCTTACCTAAACCAGATAGCAGACGTGTTCTCAAATCTAAAACAATTACTTTCTGATGCATCTCTTAATTCATTATTGTTGAAAAACTGACCAAGAGTTTTTAAAGCCTAACTCTAAATAAAAGTTGATATAAATTCAACCATTCATATATTATTTCTTGTACATTTTATCAAATATTTCTCAATATAAACAAAATTGTAAAAGTAATGTTTTGTACTTAACAAATCTTCATTTTTAATCTTAGAGCAACAATATTTTAAAATATGTAATATATATAGTATACTTTGAAATTAACAACTATGTTAATTTCAACGTCTATGATTTTCGCATGGTTTATTCTATATTAAATTAAGGAATGTATATTGAGACATATTAACATGTTTTGGTTTTTGTCTTTGAATGTTTATCAACTTTTAAAGATACTTTTTAGAAATAAGAGGTTCTTCAATGTTAGTTATGAAGATAAATCATTGTTCAGTTTAAAATATTTTACTATACTAATAATTTTAGCATGTGAGCTGTTGTAAAGACTATCATATTTGTTTCTTGTTTCAAGATGCAATTAGTTGGCAGTTTTGTTAGGGTTTTTGTTTTCTGTAAGTCTTTGCATTGAGTTTAAATGCTTTTTATTTAAATATTGCAGTGTTTATTTTTGATATGGTGCTTTGCTCCTATTCAAAACAATGGGTCTCAGTTCCTGTATCACAAGATCATACGTCCAGTATTTTTGAAAAATAGAAAGGTCATTGATGAAACTTTGAATAAAGCAGCAAGTGGAGTTGCTGGTTTAGTGACTGATGGTAAGACCTTTTTTCCTATCTTATTTCATTAAAGATCTTTTTTAATTTTATATATTGTTTTATAACAGCCTTTGCAACATAAAGAAAATATTCTTTCTGGCAAACCAGTTAATTTCATATCTTTAAATAATATATATATAAAGCTCAATGGATGAATTCAATATACTGCATGTACAGGGTTGGCAAGTTTTTGAGTGTGCGGTTTTATCCGGTTTAAATCATGGGTTAAACAGTCATGTCAGAAATCTCAAATGCTACACTGATCTGTAAGATTTCACATTAAATATCTGTCGCACATGTGCGATATTAGATATAATATTAAAAATTCACTATTTTATTTTATTGTATATTATCATTTCCGGGGAGGGAAAAAAAATAAATCTCTCAACATAAATCTGAAAATTTGCCTGCTTCCAAACTTGCTAAACTAGCAATGCTTCTGCTATCAAGTCCTGCTAGCTCAGCATCAATTGAGAATATTTTCTAATGTTGGCTTCATACACTCTAGACTCGGATATTGATTGGGTGTAAACAAATGTGCTAAATTGGTTATGGGCTGCAGGGTAAAATTGATCCAGATTATTAACTGTATAAAATCATTTTCTTCTGTTTGAACATTCTAAAAAACAAATGTTTTATTGCAATTAAAATAATTTAATTTTTTTGTAAATATTAAATGACAGTAATGTTAAATAAAAAAAATTGCTTAAATCATTAAGACTTATTCAATGTTTCCCACCTGTTCTTAAAATGTTTTAAAACGCATTACATGTTTTTGACGATTTAAGCCAGTTTTTGACAGTTTAAACTAGTTTTTGATGTCAAAAATCCAACCCTGTGCATGTATAACATTTGCATTATTCATGAGCAAATATGAATTTTCATTATTAATGTTAAGCATAGTATTTATAATTGCTCGTAAATATATGTTTAAAACATATTGTAACTGGTAACAATTTTGGATATATATATGAGAAAAAAAAAGTTTAGCTATGCATGTGTTTAAATTTATATTTGCAGTATAATAGTATTATCTGACACATTTTCTAAATTTTTTAACATGCATTATTAAACAGAAAAAAGATTTTTATATGTTATTTAGTCTTTAAAAGTCTGAGAATTCAGTAACATTACATAGTAAAAATAACCATGGTAGCATAAAATGCTACCATGAGTAACATTTTTTCTACGATACGACTCTTCTCTCTTCCTTCTGAAACTTTTAGTTTTTTTATCTCGGCTCTTTTTGTTAATTGTTTTTCATATTTTTTGTGTGCCTTTTCCTGAAGTTAATATAAACCTTGTTAATTACTTTTGAACACGTAAAAATTAAATCGTATGTACACATGTGTGCAAGTTTTCAGTCTGGAGGATGAAATTTTCTTTCGAAAATTACTGGGGATTGAAGTGAGACGGGGAGGGGGGGGGGGGAATCAGTTTTTAGGTTTGTTTTTTCTTTTGTATTAAATTATTGTCCCATTTATGTAATAATTTGACAATTTTTTTTATCAGTTTTCCAAAAATCTTCATCAATTTGTACAAATACCATTATCTAAAGTGAGCCATTTCCCAACCATTCTGGCTAATGAAGCGTCTACTGTATATTTTTAAATATTTTTCAAGATTCTATGTTTTCCATGTCTGAAACATTTGTCATAATATCCCATGGTTTTTATAATCTTTTGAAAAATTGTCACTTGTGAGGAAAACTATCTTTTTTACTGCCATTTCCACTTCTGTCGAGAAACTATTTCAGGTATTTAAAGCGGTGATAGTTGTTCGATGCAACACTTTGACTATGTGAAGAGGAGCGGATGACCGCTCATTGCATTCAGGTCAAACACCTCACAGATATGGTGATAAATTTATGCTGTTATGTTTCTTGTTGTGAAAATTGAAGTTAACAAGTGTATTTCAAAGTTGACTGTCTGTGTCTGATTTGTAAACTTGAACAGTTTTATCACTTGCTCTGAAGCAACATATTGGCACCATAGGTACATAACTAACATCTTCTATAGCAAAAAAGATATGTGTTTGTGTGTGCTTTGCTGTAATTGTGAGAGATCCAAGTGGATGTTTGTAATGAATCTTATTAAAAATGATAAAATAATTAAATCCTATTGTAAATGAAACCACATTAAAAGTTTTGTTACATGTCATAGATAAAATATTAAAAATTACCCTTGGCAGTTCTAAAATTCATATTTTGAAATTCTATTAATTTTTTAATTATGTTAAAATGAATTTGCAAAGAATCTACATATGCTATAAAATTAACATTTTATTTTGATTTAAACTATATTAAACAACCAATGCAAAAACAGCTGTTCTAATTTGATAGCACAAAGTATTGTTTTAATTTTTACTTTGATCTATTTCATGTACTTGAAATTTATTATATTGGTATGGCTGAAAATTGCCTAAGTTAGAAAATTTTTTTGTAGAATGTAATTTCATAATTTTGAAGTTTTCATCTTAGAGATATATGTAATATAAATATATATTAAAATAATAAAATTAAACATGAATAACCATACACAATTTTTTAAACCATGAGGGGATCTAATTTGGTTTATTCTCAAATCTCTTGTATTAGTTTACAGAGTGTACAATTTTGATCGACTTAGATATGTTTTGATCTACTAAATGTTTATTCTTTTATTTAACTCAACCTAGCTTTTGTATGTAAAGATAGAATTTTGTAATCCCTTTCTTGGTATACTAGAACTATAAAAATTATCTTCACATGTGTGTTGCCAATGAAATTACTATATTTTAATAGTTTTAGAACTTAAATTATTAGTGAATACATTTTACAGGATTTTTCTGTTCTGCCATGGGTGATAAATTGTCAAATATTCTCTGTAGCTTATTCATATCATACAAAGTTGAGACAAGAATTTAAATAATTGTAATAAATGCTTTCCAAAATAAGCTAAATAGCTGCAAAACTGCAATTCTTAAACATAAAAGATAAATTAACGTTATTTCTACAAGTGTCAAGCGACATCATTTTTTTCTTTAAGGTTTCCATTTATGGTTTATTTTATTTGTAATTCTTTAAAACCCAATCATAAGTTAAACATTGAATTGTATGTAGGATTTGAAACTGAAAAAGTCAGCATAACAGCACAATGTGTTGGGCATTATACAGCTAGTGTCTCAATATAGAGAGGGCTCCCGCAGTAGGGTTACTGTATTTGGCTAACTGAATATGGTACTTGTTCACTTTTTAAGCATCTGGTAGAGAGGGCTCCGGCTGAATATGAAAAGAGAAAGTTATTGGATGAGTTGGATTACTGAGAAATAAAAATTCTATTTGAGAAAATCTGTAGTTATATATGTTACGTTTCGATGTAAAAATCTTAGTTGGTGTTGTATTAATGAAAAAAATTAAAATGAATTATGATATTATTAAAATTGAATGTTTTCGTGTTTTTAAAATTTAATCAAAAATTTGCAAAATTTATATACAGTCGAGCCTCTATATAACGAAATCCATCGTTCCAGTAAAAAATTTGTTATATAGAGAAATTCGATGTATAGAGTATGATGTTAAAAATAGTATTTAATGTGTAAATTTTGAACAAATATTATTTTTGATCTTTTTAATTAAGAATTTGAAATGTTTAAAAGTATATATTAACCTAACATTTTATTTCTTACTTATTTAAGCAGTTTCAAAAAAGAGAAGACATTTATTTGAAAGCTTAATGAAAATCAAATAAGGAAGACTTACATAAATTTCAGAGGAAGAAATCTGTAATCTTTTGTTTTGATTTTAAAATTACAATTGTTACGCTCTCAAAAAAAATTCTCAAATTTTAGCAAGAAATGAAAAATTGTAGTTGATATTTTCTTCCATTTGAAGGTCTCTCTTATGTGCTCTCATTGATTCCTCTCTTATATGTGTAACAATTCAATTGACTGTGTTTTGAGAAGGATGTTGAAAGGTGTGTGGGAGGTGGGATGAACTTGTTAGACTTAAAGAATAAGGAGAGAAGTAATATTTATAAAAAAAAAAACCTCTCCACTGAACGATAAATCAAAAATAAGTGATGGAAAATTGATTCCATATGATTTCGAAGCTTAAGATAAATTTATGAAATATGGAGATAGAAATTTCGCTTTATAGAGCGAATTTAATGTAAAGCGTGTGTAATGTTCGCTAAATAATGCGAATTTTATGAGCTGTTTTTAATGTAATCATGCGAAAAGGGGACTGTTCTTACTAAAAATTCGTTATATGGAGAAATTCGATGTATGGAGTTTCGTTATATAGAGGTTCGACTATACGTATGTCTTTTTGAAACTTGCAAGAAGGCAAAAATAGGGCTTATATAATTTAGGAAACATAAGTTTTTTAGCTTTTTTTTTTTTTTATAATTATTTTAAGATCTCGTTTTTTCTCTTATGTTATAATTTATAAGAGAATGGTGAGGGGAAAAAAACTAAGCATGATAACAGTTTAGGAATTATAATAATTTTAAAATATTTCTGGTGTTGAATTAAGATAAATTTGAAATTCAGAAAAAAAAAGTGCTTGAGGGTGGAGGCAAAGCATTTGGATAGTTCCAAGACAAATTTCACTTTAAAATAATTAATTAATATGAATAAAATTCCACATCTCTAAGGTTAGGCATTGTATATCCCGTGCCAGAGATCGTAAGAAATTTGTCATTGAGAATTTTTGGTTAGAAATATTTTTCAAATGGTATCAGTTACACCAAATAAAATCTTACGTGCTACAAAAGAAAAAAAAAAAGGTTCTAAAGAAGTTTTATTATTATTTTTAATCTGACATGTTTTATACCACAACAAGAGTTAAGAAACTGATTAACAAGCAATTAAAAAACGGCAGTAAGTTTCGAGATATGACAGGTATTTTATGTCTGTTTGAGCATTGTTGTTAAAGGCATAGTATTTCCATTAATTGAATTTTTTTAAGGATATTTTAAAGCATAATACTTATTTATTTCCAGATTTTTTAAATGTAAAAATTATTAGTGAAGTAAATTATATAAGAGATTAGCTTTAAAAATTGTAAATTTTGTTTAGATAATTCCATTGATGTTTCCAGGAACTTTCAAAATTTCCTGACGAAATTGATGTTTAAAACCAATTTTTAAGATGCTCCAACATTTAATAAGCTATTACACTCTGTATATATGCATCTCCCCCCCCCCCCCTCCAAATAAATGATGAAATAACACTTATTTGAATCACAATAAATTTTGCTAATAAAAAATATATTATACAAACAAAATCGCTTTTAATTGTATTTTATCACATAAAATTTACATTCAAATTTCTTATTCCATCTTTTAAAGATGGAACAGATTGAAAATATCCAGTATTAGAAAAAGAGAATACATTTTATTTGCTTTAAGCATAATTATTTTGAAAGAATTAAGTTTAAAATAATAAGAATAAATAAACAAAACAGAAACGAAAATGGATATTGAAGCTAGAATCGTAGAATTTTTTATAACTTAAAAAATAAAAATAAAAGACTTTATGAACACATAATATTCACATTATATTAGATAAAAGATAAGAAATTTTCCCTTTAAAAAAATATACCGTTACAAATAATTGCATACTGTATATAAATACTTAATTTACAATTATTAATAAATTAATTTACAAAAATTAATAATGTACAATATTTTACAAACATATTATAAAATTGAATTAAGTATTTTTAAATAAACTACACAGATATAAATTGCCGAAATAAATAAAATATTATATTAAATAACATGATTAACATTGATTAAAATGAATGAAACATACTAAAAATTGATTGATTCCCTACACCCCCCCCCCCCCCGCTTCTTTTTTATAACATAATACAAATTGATTCTAATTATTTTACAGTTTGAATGGATGAACATTTTATCATAAAATTAAAAGAATTATTTTTATATAAATAGCACTAATACAGACGGACGAAATAAAACATGCTAACTAACTATATGACAAATGTTAATTGAAATGTTTGCATGAATCAAACAACATAATAAAAATTAAATCCAATTTTTTTCTTACTACTTTTTTTTTTTTTTTTTTTTCCCACGACATAAACACTGATTCTCATCCCTCCTCTCTTTTTCTTCACAAAATAATAAAAATGGATTCCGACCCCCCCTCCCCATACACACACATATTTTTAGCATTGATATGTTTATATCAGCATAGAGAAAATCCCTGCTCATTTCATTTTCAGCGCGTTGGTGAGGAGTTGCTGCTGAACGCCAAATGAAAAGGAAGCCGACAACAGGCGCATGCGCTGTCAAAGCTTTCCATAAGAGCCCTCTCTACATTGAGCTTATACTCAATATACATAATAATAATTAAATCCTATTGTAAATGAAACCACATTGAGAGTTTTGTTACATGTCATAGATCATAGATGAAATTTTAAAAATTACCCTTGGCGGTCCTAAAATTCATATTTTGAAAATCTATTAATTTTTTGTTAATATATTAAAATGAATTTACAAAGCAAAGAATGTACATATGCTATAAAGATAACATTTTATTTTGATTTAAACTATATTAAACAACCAACGCAAAAACAGCTGTTCTAATTTGATAGCACAAAATATTGTTTCAATTTTTCCTTTGATCTATGTAATGTACTTGAATCTTATTATATTGGTATTGCTGAAAATGGCCTAAGTTTGAAAATTTTTTTGTAGAATGTAATTTCATAGTTTTGAAGTTTCCATTTTGGAGATATATATAATATAAATATGTATTAAAACAATAAAATGAAATACAGATAATCATACATAATTTTTTAAACTATGAGGCGATCTAATTTGGTTTATTCTCAAATCTCTTGTATTAGTTTAGACGTTTAGAGTGTACAATTTTGATTGACTTTGATATGTTTAGATCTATTAAATTTTTATTCTTTTAACTCAACCTAGCTTTTGTATGTGAAGATAGAATTTTGTAATCAATTTGTAATCCCTTTCTTGGTATACTAGAATTATAAAAATTATCTTCACATGTGTGTTGCCAATGAAATTACTATATTTTAATAATTTTAGAACTTAAATTATTAGTGAATACATTTTACAGGATTGTTCTGTCCTACCACGGGTGATAAATTGTCAAATATTCTCTATAGCTTATTCATATCATACAGAGTTGAGACAAGAATTTAAATAATTGTAATAAATGTTTGCCAAAATAGGCCAAATAGCTGCAAAACTAATTATTAAACATAGAAGATACGTTATTTCTACAAGTGACAAGCGACACCTTTTTTTTTTTTTCTCTGAGGTTTCCATTTATGGTTTATTTTATTTGTAGTTCTTTAACTAACCCAATCATAAGTTGAACATTGCATGTATGTGGAAGGATTTGAAACTGAAAAAGTCAGCATAGCAGCACCATGTGTTGGGCAGTATACACCAAAAACTAATCTGATCTAGTTTATATCAAAGTCTAACTAAATCTAATGTTTTTTGTGAAATTCCATTAATTAGTTCTTGAGATAGCGCCCATAAATTTTTGTCACACTTGGACATTTTGTAAAACATGTTTTTTGAGTTCTTTGACCTTTTTAAAATGTGTAAATCTGTCAAACTAGATTTAAAAACAATTTCATGAAACTATGTTATAAAGATAGAAGAAAGAAAAAATTGCTCAATGTTATAAAATTGGACTTGTGGTGTCAAATGGAATATTAAAATAAGCTCTTAATGTTAATTAGCATACATGTAAAATCTGTTAAAACATAAAACATGTATTTAAAATACCAGATGTCTTTTGAAATGTATTAAAGTCGTCTGAGAGGTTGACCTTTTTGTTTAGAACACTGCAGACATTTTTTAGTCAGTTGCTTGAATGAAAACATTGCTACAGAAAAGTAAACTCCAAAAATGCAAATTGTAATTTTATAATTAAAACATATAAACAAATGGAATAGAATTTTAATGCAAGCAAAAAAAATCATCAAAATTTCATTTAAAAGGCAAAAAAATTTAGATTTTTTTTTTTACATTTTACAAGGAAGATCTTATAGAACATACTCAAAATGTTTAAAAAAAATGCTAGTGGTACTACTTACGTCTGTAATAAGGGTCAATTAAATTTAGAGCCTGAATTTTTAAATAAAAAGCCTGAAAAAAAAATATATATATATATTTGGCATGAAAATACAAAAGCGACATGCAATTTGCCGAGCAGAATTATTCTTCACCAAAAGCAAGCTATTTTAATACTTCTGAAACTTGCTTCTTTGTCTTTTTAGAATGCACAGTTTACAATGAATTGAAACTTAATATATTGCACTGCACATGCATGTTGCTTATTACTTTAGTTATTAAATTTTATTACTGGGAAAAGAATTTTATTAGTTTTGCTAGATGCAAATATATATTTAAGCTATAGCCAGCTTGCATTTGATTTTTATTTAATTTGCAAATTGTAAATATTTACTTATGAGTTTGTTTACAGCAAAATTAAATTATTCTATAAAGTAAACACTATCCATTTTTTCTTTTTATTGCCTATATGGTTGAGAATGTGCCATTATTTAATCTTCCCTTGTAAGTTTTTAAAATTTAAATTCCCTATTAAAGAAAAAAAAAAAAAAAATCCATGACAATTTTTATTATATATTTTCATAATAAAGAGCTCGTTATTGTCACAGCAACAAAATTAAATTGACAGTGCTCAAGGAAATTTTTTTTTAAATCTTGAAACAATTTAAATCAGTTTAAACTTTATTTTAAATAGTTAAATTTCATTATAAATGTATATGGCAAAACTATAGTTAAAACAAACTAAAAACCAGTTAAATTATTTGAACACATTCAGCATAGTTTAGAGTAATCAACATAAAAACATATCTGAAATTTTATTTCATTGCAGCAGGTGATAAATCGCCAAATAAATAAAAATTTAATTTTTTAACGATTGTTCTAGCAAGGCTCTGCTGATAGTTTATTTATTATAAACATGTACATCCACATGGGAAGAACATTCTGTAATTTTTTTTTTTTTCATCTTTCTGAGTATACTTGTATGGAGACCTTCCTTGTTAGTGAATTTTTGAAAACTCTACTGTTTTAATCTTGTTATAGTCAAATCTCATTAACAAACATGCTTAACATGAATCTCTTCTAGTACAATCAGTTTCAGATTGACCCATCCAGTTGTATGTAATGTATTTGAGTTCGGATAAGTTTCCCCTTGAGTGCTTGCATTAATGAAGTTCCACTGTACTATAATATTGTTGGTAGTTTGATAATTGTGCACATCTTGCTTCTATCTATTCTTACTTATGTATGTTTTCTATGTTTTAGCTGCTGGTAAGCTTGCCGCTGCAAAGTCCGAGTAATGGATAACCTTACAAGCCTTAAAGTAGCTGCTGAAATGAAGGAGGTGGTTCACAAAGGATTGTTTTCCATTTCATTTTAAATTAGAACATCTCTTTTGTTTCATGTAAATAAGTACTAACTTTATGTGATAACTGAAAATTCTGTATTTGTGCCATTTGTGTATTTTTGTAGCCTTGTAAAATTGCTGGTTTTAGTTGTGAATTACAATACAATTTTACTCAGGTTTTTCCAAGTATTGCTCTTATTTAAATGTTCTGTAAATCATTTATATTGCATAGGCCTTTATGCATTGTGCACAATGTTACATCTTGTAAAGCATTAAAGAGTAATTTGTTATTTTTGACATCTGCAGTTGTCATTTAAAGTTTTTGCCTTGCAATTTGCTAATAAATTAAAATTTTAACATTTCTTTTTTGTCTTTATTTGTGTATTTTTTTCCACATGTGAAAGATGAATTATTTTATTTCCTTAGTAATCTAATTCGAATTTTGTAATTTGCACTTGAAAATAAATACTGTTTTGATATTACCCTTGAAGATTATTACACTGAAAAGTTTCCAAAAACTACCATATTTCATAATTTAAATCTGTGCCTCTTTCTCCCTCCCCTCCAACCTAATCTCAAATTGCATCTAAGCTTATGATGATTGTCTTCTTCAAATGTGACTATCCCCACTTATGTTACTTTATTAATATGCGAATCTCAAAGAAGTCTTTTATTTCTTGCTAATTTTTAAATATGTCATGTTAGATAATTAGTAAAATTTCTTTCTTAACTCATGTACTTTTACCTCAATAGATTTTAAAATTTTATTAAAGAAAAATCACCTATGCATTGCAAGTAGTCTGACTCTCCATACATGGTATATAATTACTACGAAAGGTTAGAGAGTGGGTTTTTGGGATGTTAAGTTTCCAAAATGTTAGTTACTTGATAACTGAAAAGTGTAACTTTTATCTGTTTAATGTCTGTTCTTTACATGGTTCGTACGCTCTGGAAAAAATAGAAAAAGTGCTGGAAAAAAAGTCCTCATTTTCAAGGAATGAAAAGTGCTGGAAAAAGATAGGTCCATTTTCAAGGAATGAAAAGTGCTGGAAAAATTAGAAATGATAAATATTAGTCCTTAAATTTTAAAATTTCTAAAAAAGTAAAAAAAAAAAATCTTTATATACTTTATTTTAAAACAATTTATTTCAATTCTATATTTGCTTTCCCAATGATTGAGTCACTTGCAGCCAAAAATTTTCTTCTCTGCTCCTAACAACCCTGTTGGCATCTTTCCTTGGCTGTAAAAATCGGATGCATGCGGAAACCGTTGGGGGAAAAAAATAGAACGCAGATTGTGACCCGACGAAATTGTTACTATGCACGCGCTGTTCCGTCTAAGCTGTCGGTAATGCATTTTTTCTATAATAGCCAGGAGTGTGATTTTTCGCTAATGTGTTTCTTCTGCCAGATGAGAGGAGAGAGGCAGACGCTTACGTCACTGTTTACTATACATTAGCAGCTGGAAAGTTTGTCTCGGGACAACGAACAGCGTTCGAAATCCTTGGTGGTCCGCTGGTCCGAGACCACCGATAATTCAATCGGACCACTAATTTGAAAAATTTAGTGGTCCGCAGGACCAGTGCCTTTTTTCAGGCCCTGGGAGAACCGCAACCGATCGCACATAAGATTTTTTTTATTTTTAATCAGCGATGCCGCGGACGTGCTATAACACGTAAATTATGCAAAAAATCGGCGATAAGGACGAAAAAAATAGCTCTTACGCGTCCCACAAGACGCGTAATTTCGTTAAAGGATCGCGAAAAAACGGCAAATTTCGTTAAATAATCACGAAATAACGACTAATTTCCGGCAAATTTTGTCAAACAGTTCTCGAAAAATGGCTAATTTCATTCCAAAACCCGAAAAAAGGGCAGATTTCTTCAAAAGATCGCGAAAAAGCGGCAAATTTCGCCCAAAATAGCGATAAAATGTCAAAATTTGTCAAAAAATCACAAAAAGAGACAAATTTTGTTAAAAAAAATCGCTAAATAACGGCTGGTTCCCGGCAAATATCATAAAAAAATTCGCGAAAATATGGATAATTTCACCCTGAAACCCGAAAAAACGACAGATTTCTTCAATGGATCGCAAAAAAACAGCAAATTTCGTCCAAAAATCGCGATAAAACGGCAAATTTTGTCAAAAAATATCGCGAAAAACGGCATATTTCGTCAATAAATCCCGAAGAAACAAAAGATTTCTTCAAAATAACGCGAAAAACGGAAATGTCGGCGAAAAAGCACGAAAAAAAAAATAAAAAAATAAGTGAAGCCGGGAGAGAATTTTTCTGTTTTAAAAACTAATTTTCCTGCTTCAAAATTATTGTTGCTGCTCCAAAAACTGATTTTTCTGCTTCCCAATCGTTTTTTTTTTTTTTTTTTTTTTTTTTTGGGGGGGGGGGGGGGCTCCAAATCTTTCTGAACAAAAATATCTCTTTTTTTCAGCAAAAATGTCTTTTTCAGTAAACCTGTCTTGTCCCATTTTAAAATGGGGCAGACAATAGTGATACTTGTTATCTTTTACACTCAAATAAGCATTATTTTATAATTAAATTTGTATCTTGAACATTTTTTAAAAAGTACAGAATTTCTCTTAAATTTATTGGTTTTAATTATTTATTATTATTAAAACAATTATTGCAGTTTATTTTTCTTGAGGAAATGAACAAGTTCAATTTTTGCGTCGAAAAATGACTTATTATTAGTGGGGACCCAGAATTTTTCAAGTCCAGCTGCATCACTGACACTAGCTACAATTCCACCACTCTGGCTAAAATCTGGAGAAAAATCTAAAAAATGTGCATTAAACCTTAGTCAGTTGAAATAAATAATGGCAAATAAAATATCTAATTAATAATTTGGTAGTTTTTCTTTACATACTGTTTATTTAATTTTTAGCAAATTATAATTTTACATTTTATTATGCTGAAAATTTTGGATAAATGCAAAGTAAGATTGGTTTATTTTCCAGGGAGGTGGGAGGGGGGGAGGGAGAGGCCACTCTAAGTGTTAAAATTATTTAATAGAATTTTATGTAGTGGACCAGTGATGAAGTCTGCGGACCAGTAAATTCTCATGCTTATTGGTCCTTGGGACCAGTGACTTTTTTTTTAAGGAATTCTAACGCTGACGAATCAGAATGCATTAGCTTCGGAATAACTTCACTTATTCAATGGGAAGGTATGTTTGCTTTTCCGCGCGCACTGGAGACTTTTTGCTGAGTCGATGTAATTGGTTCTCGTTAGTCGTGCTTTCCGGATTTTTGACGTCAACAATTTTGCGCTTTTTACAAGTCTCCGTTAGTTTTTGTTTCGCACGCGTCTTTGTTTAATGTGATCTATTCCGTGATTTTACAATGATTTTTACGATCGGTTTTATTTTTTAATTTTTTTCATCAGTCATATAATCAGTAAAGAAATATGGCAGGAAAGTGCATTTTCAATGATTTATGGATTAAAAAACCGGAATATAACTGATTTTGCTGAATTCTCACCAGAGAATTCAAGAATTGATGAATTATTTTTTGAAACAATGAATAATAGCATCTTTCAAAATTTGTGGAAAGTTGTTGAAATGCTATTACTTCTTAGTCATGGACAGGCTACTGTTGAAAGAGGGTTCAGTATTAATAAAAAAATTGAGATTGAAAACATGAAGGAACAGTCTTATATTTCCCAGAGACTTATATGTGATTACCTAAATGAATGCGGCAATATTCATGATGTAAAAATATCGAATTCAATGCGCACTTATGTTTCCAATGCCAGACAACAATATATGAGCTACTTGCAAAACCAAAAATCCACATCTACAAAGAAAAGAAAAGAAACCTCTGAAGATATAAGGGAATTGGTGGTTAAAAAAAGATGTCTGGAAAATGAAATCAAATGTCTAATTAAGTCTGCAGATGAATTTGCAGAAAAAGCAGAAGAAAACAATGACCTTCAATCCCTTTGCAAATCCAATAATTTAAGGAGATCTGCTAAAGAAAAAGAAAAGATGCAGGATGTTATTAATACTTTAAAAGATTTACAAAGCATTTAACTTAAATTGACTTTGGACTTATATTTTACTAAGTTTTATTAGCCAAGGACAATTTTTTTTCCTTTAGACTTTACATTTAATCTTAATTTACTTTTTAATTAATATTTTTTATCCTTTAGACTTTACATTTTAATTTAAATTTACATTTAATCGTAATTTACTTTTTAATTAATATTTTTTATCCTTTTTCTCTTTTTATATTTCATAAATAAAACTTCATTAGATGAAAATTTAGAAAGTATCTTTATTAAGGAATAATTAAACACACATTTAAATACACAGGTAACATGGTGACTATCTCCTTTATGATATATTATTCTAGAGCCATTTTAATGCATGTATTAAAACAGTCCTTGAAAAGTGCTTGAATTTTATTTGTTCTCAAGTGTATGAACCATGCTTTAGCTTTCTTAAATATGCAGATACCTTTATGTAATTTTGATGGTTAAGGCGATTTCTTTTTAATATTAAGAAATATAAATAATTCGCATAAAATTAGACTATTTTATTTTTCAAAAACTTAAACTACCAGCTGGCTTGTTAAATCATTTTTTGAAAAACATTATTTTGACTTTCATATCTTACTATTTACATTTACAGGGTTCCCAGCGTCATGGTAAGTCAAGGAAAATCTGGAAAGTCATGGAATTTCAAAGTAGTCAGGAAGAGTCATGGAAATTTCAAAATATTTGAAAAGTCAGGGAATTTACAAAGATTTTCTAAAAAGTCATGGAAAAATCTTTGAGAAAAAATTAAAAATGACGCAAAAGTCATAAAGTTGTCTCTGGAAAAAATTTCAAAATTCAAAAAGTTGCAAAAGGGGGAAAAAAAAGTTTGAAGAACTGAAGGGAAAAAAAAAAAAAGTTTTGACAAAGGATTAGGAAAATAAATATCAAATTTTACTGTATTCCCATTTGGTTAAAGAAATTTTTGAAATTTGGTCAGGGAAAGTCTAGAATTTTTTGAGATTTGGTCATGGAAAATTAGGGAATTTGTCCGTCGTGTTTTGCTGGGAACCCTGATTAAACACCTGTATGTGTTAATTTATCTCTGACATTTTGTATAAAGAGCTAAAATAAAAATATAATTAAAGTTAACATTATTGTAGACAATTTCTGCATATTTAAGATTCATAAATTATTACTATGATATATAATCCATACAAGTTTAATGGAGTACACACTAAATAGCCGAAAAATTAAACACATTCTAATAACAAATTTTTATACCTTTACTTGGATTATAGCTGATAAATTTACTTAGCATCAGAGTTTTCTCCAGGTTTAAAAATGGGCAGGGCGCTACAATTTTAAAAAGGGCACTTTTTACATTCTTCAGGGCACTTTTTTGATTTTTAAAGGCACTTTCATAAATTTAAATCTAGAATCTAGCGGTTTAAAAAATCATGGAAAAAACTAAATTTTGTCAAACAATCGAGAAAATCCAAAAATTTCGCCTAACATGGAAAAAGAAAAAAGGGTACATTTTGTTAAAAGATCGCCAAAAAAAGCCGATTTTGTTAAGATTGCAAAAAAAAGCAGGTTTTGTTAAAAGATCGTAAAAAACGGCAGATTTTGCTAAAAAATCGTGAATAAACGAGAAATTTCGTCAATAGATTGCGAAAAATGGCAAATTTTGTTGAAAGATTTAAAAAAAAGGTGAATTTCATCAAAAGATTGCGAACAAACACCAATTTTGTCACATTTAAACACGTAAAAACGCAAATTTTGAAAAAGGGGCATGAAAAAAGAAGCACATACAGTGAAACCTCATGAAGGACACTCTGAATAAGGGACACCTCTATTTAAGGGACAAAAGTTCCAGTCCCGTAGGTGTCCCTTATTCAGAGGTTTCACTGTATTTTGTAACGAGAATGGAATCGCCCCCTCTTTTCTCCCACCTCTCTTGTAACCTTTCAGAAAATTTGCTGTGAATTTAATTTTTTTCCCCTTGCTTAGGATAACCTCTGTGATTGTCAGATTTTTCTAAAATTAAGAAAAATTAAGGCAGTCATTTACGAAAATTTAAAAAGTCGGTCTTGACTCTAAAAATCTTGCGTAAAATGTATCTCAAATTTTGACAAATCATTGAAAAAAAAAAAATTATTTTCGAAAATTAGTAAAAAAAAATCGCCAATTTCGTTATAGGATTGTGGGGAAAATGTGAGCTTTGTCAGAGGATCGTGAAAAGATGCGAATTTCGTTCAGGGATCGAAAAAAATATATGAACTTTAACAAAGGATCTCGAAAAAAGGGACATTTCATCAAGAAATCGCAAAAAACAACAAATTTCTTCAATAGATCGTGAAAAAAGTGTTTTATCCGCGTTTCTTCTTCGCAGCCCTTTGGAAAAAAAAAAAAAAAAAAAATCACCTTTTTTGCGGTCATTTGACAATGTTCACTTTTTGTTGCCGATAATTTAACAAAAGTTGTTTTTTCCACGGTCCTTTGATGAAATTCGCGATTTTTTTATGGTTCCTTTACGAAACTGTTTTTTTCATTTAATATTTGCATTGTTTCAGTGAAGGGATTTAGGGAGTGCGAAATTTATACTACAAATGTCATTTTTGGGCTGTCACAATAAAAAGTTGGGGGGGGGGGGGTGTCAAATTCTAATCATGCCCCGGATACAATTTTCTCTTTGCATGCCCCTGATTGTGAAGCAGGAAAATCTGCTTTGCTGAACAATAAAAACTCAGTTTTGAAGCAGGAAAATTAGTTTTTAGAAAAGAAAAATTCACTTCTGGCATTAACTTTTTTTTTATGTGCCCCTTTGATGAAATTTGCATTTTTTTTGCGATCTTTTGACAAAATTTGTCATTTTTTTCAGAATATTAACAAATTTTGTGTTCTTTTGCAAATTTTTGGCGATATTTTGAGTTTTTCGTGAATTTTTTGAGGAAAATTTTCCGTTTTTTGAGATTTTTGTTCAAAAATTTCCATTTTTTAGTAAATTGTTTGACAAAATCAGCCGTTTTATCATGATTTTTTGACGAAAGTTGCCGTTTTACTTGATCTTCTTGCGAAATTTGCCGTTTTTCACGAATCGTTTGGCAAAAGTTTTCTTTTTATCAAGATTTTTGGACTAAATTTGTTTTTCCTGATCTTTTGAAAAAATCTGATGTTTTTTTCGGGATCTTGTGATAAAATTAGCCATTTTTTTGCGAATCTTGCCGAAAATTAGTTATTTCGCAATTTTTCAACGAGATTTGCCGATTTTTTTTATGCATTTACATGTCTTGTCGGACGCGTAATAGCTATTTTTTGCGTAATTTACGTGCTATAGCGCGTTCGCATTATCGGTGGAGGGTTTCATTTTTTAAAATATGGGGCAAGAAGGGCGCTAGTTTTTGGATGAGGGGTGCCAATTTTTAAAATAAAGGGCAGGAGGGGTGGAATGTCCCTCTGAAATCCTCTGGGGGAAACTCTGCTTAGCATAGACTCAAGTTGCTGATATCATTAATGAGGAATGTTGTCCCATGCTGACATGACAGCTGTAAGTTGGGCTATATAGGTTGGTGGTGTTTTCAAGCTTTTGTTATACTACAGAGAAAACATTTCTCCACGTCATAATGTCACCATCACTGGTTTGTTCACTGGATAGATCATGAATTTATGCTGTTTGTGTTATATTATGATCCTGTCATTTGCAAGATGGAGTGGGAAGTGAGGTTCATAGGACAGGGCTACTTTATTCCAGTCCTCAGGTGATCAATTTCGTTGTTCTGTTACCCACAAGTAACTTTTTAAATTTTTTTCTGCGATTCCAAAGGAACTCGTGGTCTCCTTTTGCAAAGTCAGTCTTATGCTTTGTGATGGACATTTATTAATTTCAGCTGTAATTTGTTGTGTTGCCTGCTAGTTGCTGCTGACTATGTATGTAACACTGTATTCACCTCTCTTCATCAGCCTATTTCAACCTGAGTGGTCCTTATTGCTTGAAATATTTTCTCAACTGATTCTAATGCCCAAGATACTGTTGGGCAAGAAAATCTGTCATTTCAGAAATTTTGGCACCAGCTCTTCTTGCACAGATGATCATTCCTCATTCAGTCATTTAAATATTCCATCTTGTCCATTTTTATTGTAACTCTCATGCTAAATGCATCATATGAAGTTGGGAGTTCCTTTTATAAGTTATTCTGTTACATCATTCTAAATTGCTGTCAGACTGGTTAACTTTGAAATATGGGGCCTCAAATTCAGGAGCATGTATGAAAAACTTTCTCTTTTGTAAACATAGATTTTAAAAAATTTTTATTGCACCAGTAAGAATTTATTTTGAGAAATTATTCTATTATCAGACTTTTAACCCATATGAATTGGAAAAATAAAAGATGAGATATTTATCAATAAATAAAAACTTTGTTAAATCACCATAAAAAGATAAAATAACAGGGATGCCACTTTTCCGCCTTTTGGCGGATTTCCGCTTTTTTAAATTTTTAAAAATTCGCGATTTTCGTTAAGCAATCACGTGATAAAATAACGATTTCGTCGAACGATCGCGAAATACAACAGCCTTTTCCATCAAACGATCGCGAATTACAACAGTTTTTTTCGTCAAGCGATCGCGAAATATAACATCGATTTTCTTTAAAAGAAAAAAAGGCTATTTTCATCAAACGGTCGCGATATAAAGCAGCAATTTTCATCAAACGATCGCGAAACGAAACGATGATTTTCGTGAAATGATCGCAATGTGAAACGGCGATTTTCGTTATGTAATCGCAATGTAAAACGGCGATTTTCGTCAAACGATCGCGATGTAAAACGGCCATTTTCGTCAAACGATCGCGATGCAAAACGGCGATTTTCGTCGAACGATCGCGAAGCGAAACGGTGATTTTTGTGAAACGATCGCAATGTGAAACGGCGATTTTTGTCAAAGGATCGCGGTGTGAAACGATGATTTTTGTCAAACGATCGCTAAATAAAACGGTAATTTTCGTCAAACGATCGCTAAATAAAACGGCGATTTTCGTTAAGTAATCGCAATGTAAAACGGCGATTTTCGTCAAACGATCGCGATGCAAAACGGCGATTATCGTCGTACGATCGCGAAACGAAACGGTGATTTTTGTGAAACGATCGCAATGTGAAATGGCGATTTTTGTCAAAGGATCGCGATGTGAAACGATGATTTTTGTCAAACGATCGCTAAATAAAACGGTAATTTTCGTCAAACGATCGCGAAACGAAACTGTGATTTTTCTGAAACGATTGCAATGTGAAACGACTATTTTTGTCAAAAGATCACGATGTGGAACGACGATTTTCGTCAAACGATCATGATGTGAAACGGCGATTTTTGTCAAACGATCGCTAAATAAAACGGCGATTTTCACCAAACTATCATGAAATAAAACAGCTATTTTCGTCAAATAAAAAAAAAAAAAACTACAAAATTTTGCTATTCACTCGTGGAATAATCATTGAATCTATTGCTGGGTTACTTGAATTGGTTTAAAATGATGTGATACATAAAATTCTTCACTGAACCTATTGCTGGGTTACCTTAATTGATGTAAATTACTGTGAACTAAAGAAAAATCATTTTTACTTACTCTTATAAATTAAAAGTTTACAACAAAAGAAAAGCTGTTATTCTTTATTTAGTTTATTATAAACAATATAATTTTCAAAATTCACACATAAAGTTGTGAAAAATGTCGTAAATTTTACTTTACGCATAATTTCCTCTTTTTTGCTATTTTCTGAGTGGCATCCCTGAAATAAACAGGACGCGTTTCGAGCTGCAAAATTACTGCTCGTCATCAGCTGATCCAAACACGTGTCACAACGGACAGAGTGGAAATAACAGTGAAATAAAGAGGGAGGAGATTACACAGAGTGCGACAGGTGGCGCTGCTTGTCAGAGCCAAGGAGAAAGAGAAAAGTAAAGATAAACTCAAAGAAGGAGGGAGGAGATTACAAAGAGTGCCCCAGGTGGCGCTGGCTAAAAGAACACAGGTGGCAGAGAAAAACTAATAAAAGATAAAGAAAACAAATAAAATAAAAATAAATAAATAAATTAAAATAAATAAATAAAAATCAAAATAAAATAAAATTAATTAAAAATGAAATAATAATCAAAAAACAAAAAAAAGTAATAATAATAATTAATTAAATAAAAAATTAAAAATAATTATAGTAATAATAATAATAAACTACAAAAGTAATTTCCATGCAGGAGAAAGGGAGGGGGATGAAGAGAGATCGTTGACAAGAGTATTACAATTTTTATGATGAGATATTTACATTTCCGTATATCCTAGTATGTGAGAAAACCGCTGCACACAATAAAACAAAAATAGCTGCCATGCACAAACCAAAATTAATAAAACTAAAGTCATTTTGACCTTCCATCGTGTTAGGATTGTTGTACAAATATTTCAGATTTTTTTTAAAAATAGTCGAGCAACCAGTACTGGAAGACTTGAAGTTTATTGATTTGTGGATGAAATGATTTTATAAAAGAACTGGAATGTGAAAACCAGAATTTATTAAGGTTGCTAGTTATTCAATTTTCGAATTTGGTTTGTTAATGTTAATTTATGCTGTCAATGTGCATGTGATGCAAAATTCACTATTTTTTCAGAAAATCAATATTTAATTTGTGTGTG
Source organism: Maratus speculifer (assembly GCA_964019185.1). Lineage (NCBI taxonomy): Eukaryota > Metazoa > Arthropoda > Arachnida > Araneae > Salticidae > Maratus > Maratus speculifer. Next base: position 175,666,283 of record OZ025295.1, read on the forward strand.
TGTATGTAACAATCTTTTGTGAGCTGTCAAAGTAATTCTTAAGTGAATATAATTTTTCATGAAGTGTTAAAATCTTACTTTCAGTTCCACAGCTTTTAAAAGAAAAAATATTAAATAAAGCATGGGTATAGAAATATTTTGAGAACATATTTTGATGTTACTCGCACCTAGTATTGAGATTAGGTGCATTTCAAAGACCTATATTTGGAAGTTTGAGAATCGAAAAAAATTTCGTTAGTCATAATTTTTGATTTTGCAGCAGCATAACTTTCTGAAAATGCTATTTTTGAAGCCACTTATCAGACTATTAATATAGTTTTTAAAGCATTTAAAAATATAAATTAGTTAATAATAAATATAAAATATTGAAGAAAGTTTAAAAATTCTTTCAAAAACCCACAAATTTGGTTTTAAAAAATTACTACATTATGTTCACATTTTTGGCGGGGGGGGGGGGGGGGGGAGTATTTTTCCGCGCTTCTAGTTGAATGTCATGGCCCTAAAATAAGGCAAGTAGAAAATTCATAGCACCATATTTGGTGATTTGATTCACTTTTGGCATGAAATAATCGAATAAAAATCCAATAATAAAACATGTAAAATATCATTTCAACTGAGAATTTTTATCGGTTCTCTTGGCTAGTAAATGCTCTGGGTCTCCATTCTAGGTGTGAGCAACACCAAAAAAGGTTCCTTTTGTAAGAAAAAAAAAGCACTTTTTCAGAAGAGTTCAAAGAAAACAAGTCAAATATTATTTTCCCAAATCACATGCCCATAGACTTAACATTATCGAAAGGAATTTGGGAGTGGAGTAACTAGCAGCTTTAAGGCTGCCAAAGCAAAGAAATTTGCTGAGAGATGTAGAAAAGACACTTTCTTGTCCACAATGTTAAATTTTGAAATTTTCAGAGAGCTTAAAATGTGCTTCAGTTTTGATGAATTACACTATATGGCCATGGGTGACTGGCCACTTGCGATTTTAGACATTTTGTTAAATATCTAGAAAAATACATGAGGAATTTTCCTGAAACTCCAGGTGTGCAAGCATATTAGTACAGGTCATATATTACCATGAAGATTTTTTCCCCAAAACTCTGTTGGATACTCAACAAATTACAAAAGAATGAATATCTTTTGGATGACCCTGTTTAAACTAATGTGGTAAAAGCGTTCAAACTGTAGATTATGATTAAGTGGCTTATTGTAATAAATTGTGTTCATTTTTATGCGGATACCTTGTATACCAGTCCAAAATTTTTCAGAGTTTTTTGGTTCTAATTTGCAGATCTCGTAATATAAAATAATATTCTTTTCCAAAAATATGACAAACAACAATTGTACACAATACCCTGTAATCAAAACTGAATAAGAATAAAAATTGTATAAAAAATGAACATGTTTACTAAATTTTTTCTGTGCATGTGTAAAGGCTATCAAAATTTCACTTGCATATTGTGTTAATTAAATGTATAGAGCAACTTTTGTGAAAGTCTCAAAAACATAGCTTGAAAATTCTGAAAGTGAACATTGATAGAATAAGCTCAATCTGTTTCTAAAATGAAGCAAAAAAGAATGGAGTTGTATCCAAATATGAGGGGGAGTCTGAAAATAAGTTTCACGTGGCGTCTATAGACAGAGATGGGTATGAAAGTCAAACAATATGAGAAGATATGAAACAACTTGATTTGTCAATATAAGTACCAATTACATTGAGACATTTATCATACTGCTTCATAAGCTGCAAAAAGCCCTGTAGGAAAGCATCAAGACTATGTATATGGATAAGCCATTAAACACTTCTTCTGTATGCAAAGCCTTGATTTTTTTTCCTGGAGGGCTTTCGAAGCTTATCAAGTGGTATGACAAATGTCTCAATGTATTTTGTAATTATGTGGAAAATAAAGATATGTCTAATCTTTAATGTCTCATTCTATTTTTGACTTTCATATACAACTTTGACCATAGTCGACAAGAGAAACTTTTTTTCAGACTCCCCCTCATAGTAGTACGTTCCATATTGTGTAGAGCAGGGTTGGTATAAAAACCGGTTTTTTTGAAAAAAAAACCAAAAAACCGGGTTTTTTTGGTTTAAACCAGGTTTTTTTGGTTTAAACCAGGTTTTTTTGGTTTAAACCGGGTTTTTTTCAAATCATTATTTAAATAGCATTTGCAAGAAAAATAACTTGAGTTTTAGAAAGTCATGAGGATTTTTCGTAATTAATAGTTAATTAATGTTAAACATTCACATTAGTATTTATTTTTTTGATAATTAAATAACTAAAGCATAAAAATTTATAATTAAATTATCTTATAAGTTTAGGTTTCTATAGGGAAATATTCATTGTGTGAAAAAAATAAACACTTAATTTATTAGTATACTTATATAAACCTTTTAGATAATAATTTAAGAAATAATTATATGCAGGTTGATAATGAAGAACATAGTAAGGGCAAACGAACATATTTTACTAAATTAACAGAAATAAGCTGAAATAGAAAACATTTTCTTGTGCATAATTTAGAAATTATTTACGGTATTAACATCAACAAATGATTATTAATCTCTTACTACATATATTTACTTAAAAAATATCAATATGCATTTTATTAATGCTAAAAAATACATGTGTATTGACTTACTTGATACATCAACGAATGTAATGCTTACACAAATTGAGACATAAGTTTGAAAAATTACTTTTTTTTTTTTTTTTTTTTAAATATGAACTTTATTTTTCTGTTTCTTTGTTCTTCAAAAAATGAAGATTTAGCATTAAATTTTATTATCTGTGCAAGCATCGAGTTACATGGTTGGTTGGTTGGTTGAATGGGGTTTTCTGGCGCAAGGTCCCCTGTGGGACATGCTGCGCCAATCGAGTTACATGGATATTTTTGTTTTGTAAAATTTAATGTATCCTTTTTTTCTTGTTCACATAGTTCACTTTGACTGTATTGTGGTTCAAGCATGTATACCTAAAAGGGCATGGGTGTTAAGGCTATTTTATACCGGGACTAAAAAACTATAAGACTTCTTTATTTACTTTTTTTTTCTCTTAATATTTTTTGAAGACCTGTCCAATTATAAACTGCATTAGTAATGGAACTTATTACTTTAGATATTATACAGGGCAACTGCAAAAGAATTTAACAGTTTAAAAATATCTACAACATTTCTTTTAAAATAAAAATTAGACAGATACAAGCTTTTTGAATATTTTTATCAATAACATTCCTATTTTCTACACAAATTTTAAGTAAAGTGGGGCAATTTTTAAGGTAAACATCTAAAGCATCTGAAAATGAATCACACCTAGTATTATAAGGAAGAGCTAATTTGACAGCATTTACATTGCATGCAATTTTTACATTTGGCTCTTAAACATGTTTTTGATGTATTTCTTATTCCCTCAAATGAAAACCAGATTATATTTTCCTTTCTTCTAGTTTTAGACATTCTTTTATTTCAATATATATAAGTAGCTTTCTTAAAATAAAATACAATACAAAGTAACTAGAAACAGAAAAAAAAAAAAAAAATAATGTAAAAACTGCAAATCCAATCTAAGAAAAACCAAAGCTTACTAAAACCAATAGCTATGGAACACAGAAAATTCATAGCCAATCATTCATTAGCATACAGAACAAGAGTAACCAATGGAAAGAATGACTTATGATTATGTCATTATTGATGCTTTGATACATGATACAATCCTTAGTAAATCATAATCAAGCTATCTAAGCAGTAAAATTGCATTTTTGGCTGGCATATGCCATTTTTACATTTTTTAAAAAATAAAAGGTTTAAAAAATTATTAAAACTAACTACCTTTTTTTATCCTCCACAGTTCACTGTAGAAAAATATTTTGCCATGTCAATTTATAGCTAGTAAGAAAAATTAGATTGATTAAAGATGTTTGTCACTTTAAAAATTTAATTTGTCTTAAGCTTTGCTTGTAGTTACTCCATAACTTTGATTTTGCACATTTTAATAATGTGTAAAATAAATGAAAACATGAGGGAAAAGGGAAAAAAACCAAATTAAAAAAAACCAGCATGGTTTTTTAAAAAAAACCACTTGGTTTAAACCATGGTTTAAACCACGGTTTAAACCAGTGTGGTTTAAACCAAACAACCCTGGTGTAGAGTATATTGACAGTCAATGCACATATGGATACCGCCCCTCATCGTTTTGCTTTATTTGGGAATAACAGATTTTAAGCTTATTCTGTCGATGATAATTTTCAAGCTATGATTTTGAGACTCGCAATAGTTGCTCTATGTATTTAGCTAACACAATATGCAAAAGAAATTTTTATAGCCTTCATGCATAAACAGTGAAAGATTATTTAGTAAACCTTCTCATTTTTCGTACAATTATTATTATTTTTTTAAAATTCTGAATGCAGTGTATTGTGTACAATGTTGTTTGTCATATTTTTGGAAAAGAACATTATTTTATATTAAGAACTCTGCAAATTATAGCAAAAAATTTGGGTCTGTTTTTATGAAAACCTTAATTTCTCTACTATTATACATGCTATCCACATAAAAATGAATACAGCTTATTACAGTATGCCGCTTAATCATAATCTACAGTTTGAAAGCTTCTGCTACATTACTTGACAATTCTCCAAAAGATATTCATTCTTTTAAAAAAAAAATTTATGCTCCCGTATAGAATTTCGATAAAAAATCACATAAATGTAAGATCTGTCCTATTATGTTTACACACTTATTTTCAGGATAATTCCTCGTGTATTTTTCTAGATATTTAACAAAATGTCTGAAATCGCAAGTGGTCAGTCACCTTTGGCCATATAGTGTACATCTAAATATCAAGATTGCACTTTATTAAAATATTTTTCTCTTTAATGAGATGAAAAATATCTGATGATATGGACATTGGATGAAAGAAAAGATTCAACAGATTAAATGAAACTGGATACTGTTATTCAAAATCCAAGCTGACAATACAGCACATACATACACCAATCTCCCCCCCCCCCCCAAAAAAAAAAAAAAATAATAATAAAATAGAAATACCATGGGCTACAAGTACCAGACCCAGACTGATGTGTTGATTAGAGTAAAGTGGTGTTTTGTTTAGAGCTGAATCAAAAATATTGGTTCAGTGCTGGCAACATTAGAGGAAAATACATTTGGAGGCTGCAGATGAAAGGGAAGTAGAAATGTTTTCCTTATAAACTGCGGTAGCTGCACAGACAATCACTTAGAGTTCACGCATAAAAATCTAGAATTTGTTAAATCTCGATTCGCATATTAAAATTCAATTGATCTGCCAAGTCATATCTTGGTGGAAAACATCTAAAAACCTGATTTTAGCAGTTGACTTGTAGATTTACCATTGAAGGTTTCCTGCATCGATTAGTATGAAAACTTGGAGAACTGAGAGCAGGAAAATATAATAGTAATCTGATGAGTCAACTGCTAAAATTGGTTTTTTAGATGTTTTCCACCAAGCTGCAAATCAATTGTATTTTAATATGCGAAGAAAGATTTAAATTAATCCTAGATTTTCATTTGTGAACTCGATGAGGTGATCATCTGTGTTGCAGTCTCTCGATCTATTAACTTTCTTGATTCCATCGTGACTTTGGATTTGGATGACTTCTAGGCAGGCTCACACCAGGGTGACATGAGACAAAATGTATGAGGCAGGAGTCCAATTCTAGAGTTAAAAACTTTTTTTTTCTTTATGATTATTAGACAAATTGTCAGACTCTGAGAAAACATCTGCTGTAGAACTGGAATTTATGTTATTTGTTATCTTAATTTGTTATCTTAATATCTTATGTATTGTATGGGCTGTGTACTGAAATTTCAAGGTGACATTTTTTCTTTGTCTAAAACGAGGGTGAACATGCACAGGTGCAGCGAGATGAAAAAAGAAGATGGCAGAGGGGAGTGTTTAACCTTCTGGGATGTCTATTGAAGAAGGGAAATAAAGGATTTCCACGAACAGGGGGGTTTCCATTGGGGAAGTACAGGAATGGAGAAGAGCAGCTTTTGACTCAGATAGTCAGTTCAGAGTTCATACCTAGAGTTCAGGGTTGGTACCTGGAGAGCAGTGGTGGACAGAGGTTCCCGTAGGTAGCGCTCGGGTCGAACTGCTTAGCCTGAGAACCCATGTGTCGGGAGATTCGAAATTGATCTCCGGTAGAGTTAATCTAACGTATATAGAGTGAGAGGGAGAAGGTGTAATTTGAACAGTACACAGCCAACTTTTTACTGTATTTAATTTAATGTGGAATCGGATCACCTATATCCGAGTTATATAATGTAAATAGTATAGTATATTGTGTACATAGAATAAACTGATAATTCAGTTAATTGACAGCGTTGGTGTTCATTTACACGATCCTTACAGTGGGTGACCGATATCACCTAATAATATCGGTGGTGGCAGCTATAACTACTACGGACTTTCTTCAAAGTTGTGCGGTCTAAGAGGGAATGTCCGACAAAGTGGTGGCAGCAGTGGGATAGAATCGTCTGAGACCAGTGACTAGCGAGCCGTGTTGCAGTGTGTTAATGCCGGAGCACCCAGTGGAATTCTTGCGTGGTAATACCGGATCGTCAAGCGGAATTTTAGAGGGATAAAATTCAAGCGTCGATCAGAAGTACAGTGTGTGTGTGCCCTACATCGGTACAGCGAACCGAACTATAGTGTTGTGTCTCATCATCATTAGAGAGAACTGAACCAAAGTGTTGTGCCCTAGAGTTATTACAGACAACAGAATTATTGTTTGTGCCATATTATCGCTACATCGTGGAACTACCAGTGAATAGAAGAGTACCCCAGCAGATAAAGTAGAAGGTAAGGTGTTTTGATCATTTCCTTCTGCTGACATCTCAAACCATTTTTTGTTGTTGTATAATTAATAGTAATTTAAGTAAATTGTCTAGATAATTTAGGTGCAATTAAATAATTTTGTTCAGATAGGTAGGAAGTATTAATAACCATATTTTCTATTGTTTTAAGAAAAGGTCATTATAACTTGAGCTAATATTGATTTTCTATATATTTTTTTCACTAATGATGGTAGTGAACAAAATTAATGAATTGTGTTAATAGTAGTTGGAAAGAATAATTAAATTTACTTAAATTTAAATTATTATTAAAGTAATATTTAAATGAAGCAATACTGTTTTAACTTTGAAAAGTTGATAACAAGCGAGCAATGAACATTTGCTTAGAATTTTAATTGGCTAGAAGTAATGAAAAAAAAAAAAGGCTCACAGTAAGGTAAAAAAAAGGGCCATGGGGAGTAAAAATAAAAGTGAAGGTCTTGAGTATATTTGTTTTAAGTGTGAGAACTAGTATTGATTTTGGAAATATTTTAGTGAGGATAATTTAAAAATTTATATGTGCATGTTATACAATTTTTCTTTTTGTGGATGTTTCTATTGACATCAATACTTTTATTCAGTTTCAACGTATCAGTATTATTATGTAAATTGTATGTCATTATCTAATTGTGTATTGCATAGTAATCAAATCGAAATTAATGTTTTACCTTTTGTTTTGTTGGAAGTAAATTGTGTGATGTCAATGGTTGTGGAAAATTAGATTATTTAGTAGGTTAATTAGAAATGTAATACATCGTTTATCTGAAGGGTATTAATTAGTATAAGTGGAGATATAACTGTACTAAGGTAGAAATTTAGGAAATATTAATTTGGTAGATTTAAATATTATTGTACTGTAGGCTGGTAATAACAATCGAAGAAGGTATGGCTTTCTTATTGAAACTAAAAAAGGTGGATTTTCAGGTGATAGCCGAAGAGTTGGGTGTTGAATTCACGGAAGATGATACCAGAATTCAGCTTAGGAAAAAGATAATGGACAGTGATGGGTATGATGAGGGGGTTATTAGGGAATTATCTGACGCTATTGTTGCAGAACGATTAGAGCGTGAAGAAAAACAGGAAAAGTTAGAGCGCAAAGAAAAACATGAAAAATTAGAACATGAAAAGTTAGAAAAACAGGAAAGGTTAGAAAGAGAAGAGAGGGTTGAAAAATTAAGGATGGAACATGAATTAGAAATGGAGAGGCTAAGGGTTCAAATGGAGAGGCTAAGGGTTCAAGGATCGACAAATAGCTCTAATGGCTCTAATAATGAAAGTAACATAGAAAAATTGATCAAAAGTGTTAAGACTCTGTCTATCAAAGTACCAGAAGGGACTGAGGGATGGAATTTATTTTTCAACAGTTTAGAAAGGGCATTCAAAATTAAAAATGTACCGGAAAACCAGCCGGTCGAAATTCTACTAAATATGTTAGGAGATAAGGCGGGTAATTTGTTAATTTATACCACTAGGGAACAAATGGAGAATTATGAGGAATTAAAGGCGTTAGTTCTAAGGGAACATGAGTTGACACCGAAGGCGTGTTTGGAAAATTTTAAGAGGGTTAGGAGAAACCAGAACGAAACTCATGTATTATTTGCATCCCGTTTAATAGCAACATGGGAAAATTATTGTAAAATTAGAGGGGCTGATTCATATGAAAAGGTCAACCAATTAATAATTACTGATAAGCTATTAAGTACGTTAGATGAGGAAACTGCGTCATATATTGGGTTAACTCAGCAGGGTAAATGGTTAGAGTCTTCTAAAATTGCTAAAGAGTGTGCCAATTATTTTGACGCTAAACACAAGTCTTATGAAGTTACATATAAAAGTTTTAAAGGTAAAGATAGGTATGTAAATAATGAAAAAATGAGACCGAGGGAGGATAGTAAAGTTAGTGGTAATTGGAGGCAAAACAGGAGTAATAAGACTAATTCTTTTTTGGATAGGAAAATAGATTTTAAGAAGCCAAGTGATTCTTCAGCTCCTAAATGCTTTAAATGTGGTTTCAGAGGTCATTACCAACGTTTTTTAATAAAGTGGGTAATGAGGGAAATAATATTGGTAATAAAGGCCAAGATCCGAAAACGGGTGTTCATAAGATTGTTGTAAAAGGAAACAAAGAGTTACCTAATGGAGCTATTGTGGTGAGAATATCGGCAAAGGCCGAACAGAGAACTAATGTTATTGGTAAGAAATTAAATAAACTTGAGAAAATTGAAGTTAGTGTAAATGGGCAAAAAGCAAAGGGATTGGTTAATTCTGGATGTGAAATTAGTGTTAATCTTAAAGATTTGGTACCTGAAGAGAAATTAAAAGGAGCGGGTAGTATTTATTTACAAGGGTTATTTGGTGAAGCAGTTAAATCACCGTTGGTTAAATTACCGTTAGCTATTCTGCAATTCGGAGAAACTAATATAATAATGAGCAGATAATTTTACATCCCGAGGTGATTAATGGGTTGTCAGGGGTCAATCGCGAGGAGCCATTGCTAGAGTCCCAAGAATTAGAAATTATTATTGATAACTCGAGTGAAAAGGAAGATGTGAGTAACGATAATTGTAATGTTTACGCAATAGAAGCGAGATCGGAAAATTTACAAAGTCAGAATACAGAAAAAACGGAAGTGGAGAAAGATAATAAAGCTATTGTTAGCAATTGGGATATATTTAAGAAATCCCAATTGGAATGTAAAGAGTTAGAGAGAGCTTGGGAATTAGCTAAAATGGATAAAAAGGATTATTATATTGTAAATGGCTTATTGTATCATAAAAAGAAATTGTTAGGCGAAACTATAGCACAAATAGTAGTACCCAAGGTAAGAAGGGAAGAAATCCTAAAATTACCGCATACTTCGGTATTTGGAGGGCATCATGCAGCCAAGAAAACGTTGCAGAGAATCAGGTAATAGTTTTATTGGGAGGGGATGGCAAAAGAAACTAAACAATTTTGTAAATCATGTTTAGAGTGCCAATTGACTAGAGGGGTTAAGGGACCGTTCAAGTATTACGTAAGCACTAAAGGGGGAGGGGGGAGTTCAGAGTTTGCTTATTATTTCTGACAAGGGGGAGGGGGGGTCACGACAATTCTTACGTAAGCATTAAACAACGAAGCAACTGCAGTTCAAATTCAACAAGAAAACAAAATATTATGGGGAAAGAGCGTTCTACAGTCCGTTCGAAATTCGCCGTTTATTTTCGATTTTATCCTTTGCTTATCCATCGGCAGTCACGTGACCCGCATCACCCACTCGCCCTTTGTCTACATTGTTGTCTGTTAAGTTGTATGCCAAGTCAAGTACATTGCAAGGCTAGAAAAACACAGGAACCGGTGTGGCTGGGTTCTGTTGCCAGGGTAACTGGTCAGTTGACTTTATTTTAGCTAAGTCCGGTATTTTCTTTTCCATGACTGGGTGGTGGCAGAACGCCATAAACTCATACCCTCAGTTTATGCTAGCATTGCTATAAAACCGATCACACCTGGAAATGGTGATGAAGACGTTGAGTGGTTGGAGAAAGAAGAAGTGGAAGAACAAGTACCGGAAACCTGCAATACCCCAGGCCACTGTTCCAGAGAAAACTTTATAATAGACAATGTTGAAACATGGGTTCAAGGATCCTGGACATTAGATTAAAATAGCAATGCCAACATTTGTATGATTCATGTCAAAAATTTTAGTTATGATGCCTTAGTAAGTTAAGACTTCTTGTATATCTTGTTTTATTGTTCAATGTGATAAATAACAATATGTTTAAACCATTTTGTATTCTGTGATTTGTTTAATGCAATAAGCAACAATATATTAAAACCATTTTATATATTTTGATATCACAATCCCTATATGCCTATATAAAATTGTAGGATTAATAATGTAATCGATTGGTAACTTTTTATAAGTCAAGAAGTATTGATGTATAAACTGTCATAAAATCTTACGTAAGTAAAGGGGGGGGGGGTCTAGCATTTGCTTATATTTTCTTACAAAGGGGGGGAGGGGGTACAAAATGACTAAAAATATGCTTACGTAATACTTGAACGGTCCCTAAAGTGAATGATAGAGCTCCTCTTTCCCCAGTATCGCGGCCAGAACTTCCATTTCAAGTAGTTAATGTTGATTTAATTGGGCCTATTGATCCTAAAAGTTCCCAAGGGCATCAGTATATCCTAACCTTAATTGATCAACATACCAGATGGGCGGATGCAATCCCCATAAAAAGTTTAACTGCTAAAACCGCGTGTGATGCGTTACTTCAAATATTTATGACGACAGGAATTCCAAATATAATCGCCTGTGATAACGGAACCAATTTCACTGCCAACTTAACGAAAGAATTTGAGAAAAGGTTAGGCGCTAGTCCATGATTTTTTAACCCCACAGTCTAACGGTCTTGTGGAACGTTTTAATCAGACTCTTAAACGTATGTTACATCATACTATTAGGGAAGAAGGGAAAAGATGGCATGAACAAATACCATTTATATTATGGGCGTATAGGGAAGTCCCAAATTCTATGACAGGAATCGCACCTTTCCAGTTATTATATGGTAGAGCGCCGGAGGGTCCTTTGTCAATTCTCAAGTCATCCTGGACAGGAGAAAATAAGGGGGCACAGTTAGATACTATGCCGATTCATGAGTATTTGAATAAACTTAGGGGACGCTTATAAAGAGTGGCGTATGAGGCAAAATTATCGAGGTGCAACAAAATAGAATGGCGTATCATTATAACTTAAGGTCAAAAGAAAAAACGTTTGAAGTAGGCGATAAAGTAATACTATTAATCCCTGATTCAACTAATAAGTTATATTCAAGGTGGCAAGGGCCGACAACTATCGTCAAAAAACGAAATCAGCGCTCATTTATTGGTGAGTTAGCCGATGGGAGTAGGAAACATGTGCACCAAAATAAAATAAGAGAATTTATTGCTAAATGTAATATAGTTAATATTGTTTTCGAAGGAGATGAGGAATTTGGAGAAGTTGGGGAAATTCCTATTTTGAACCGGAAAAAAGAAATAGAACGAGACAGAGAGAGGTTCGAAATAAAAGGGTTATCTAATAGTCAAGTCAAAGATATAAAGTCCATTTTGAGGGAGAATAAAGAGGCGTTTATGGGTCCTGTACGACCAGCGGAAGTAGGGGAACACCGTATTGATCTGAAACCGGGAGTGGCAAGGAAAAAGCCAAAGTTATATAGTGTACCGGCAGCTTATAAAGAGGAAGTAGATAGGCAGATTCAGGAGTTATTAAAATTAAATCTAATCAAAGTGTCCAATGCTTAAATTAGTCATCCAATTGTTTGCGTGGCGAAAAAAGACGCAAATGTTAGACTTTGTATAGATTACCGAGCTTTAAATTCAGTTACGCAGATTCCAACATTTCCGATGAAAGATTCGCAAGAAATCGTGTATACTGCGGGGGCAGCTAAATATGTATCTTCAATTGATTTAATGAGGGGTTATTGGCAGATTAAAATGGCTGAGGAGTGCAAACATTTGACAGCTTTTACAACGCATAACGGAACTTATCAATGGCGTACTATGCCTTTTGGATTATCAGGGGCGACTGCCACGTTCCAGAAAGATATGAATGAGGTTCTTCAAGGTCATTGGAGGTATGCAGAAGCATATATTGATGATGTCATCATTTTCTCCGACATCTGGGAAGAGAATTGTGAGCATGTTAGGGCTGTCATTGAAGAACTTAAAAATAGAAATTTTACGATTAGGCTGGATAAATGTAAATTTGGAGAGAAATTGACTAAGTTTTTTGGTCATGTAATTGGGGGTGGAACGCATGCACCTGATGAGGAGAAAATAGGGGCAATAAGGGATTTAAAGAGACCAAAAACTAAAAAGGAGGTTAGATCTGTTTTGGGATTAATCAGATTTTATTGATCTTATATTCCAAATTATGCCGAAATCGCTATACCTTTAACCGAATTAACTAAAGGGAAGGTTAAAAATACTGTACCATAGAATGAAAGGGCAGAAGAAGCATTTAATACCCTTAAAGATGAATTATGTAAAGTGACGAGTTTGGCTACGCCTACCGTAGGCCGGGAGTATCAGCTTCACGCCGATGCTTCCGACCTGGCAGTAGGATGTTGTCTTACTCAAAAAGATGAAAAGGGTCAGTTTAAACCAATAGCTTTTGCCAGTCAGAAATTGTCGGGGGCTCAGCGTGCTTGGCCGAGTATAGAGAAAGAGGCTTGGAGTGTTCTCTTCGGGTTGCGAAAGTTTGAAAAGTGGACCTATGGATCTCAAATTGAGATCATTACCGATCATAATCCATTAAAATTTCTCACTGAAACAACCCCAAGGTCCCCCAAACTCACTAGATGGGCTCTTGCCTTGCAACGCTGGAACCTGAGTATTTCTCATCGTCCAGGAGTGCAACATCTGAATGCTGATGCAATTTCTAGGCTACATAGAAAGAGCTGGGAAAAACAACCAGTTGCTAGCCCATCAGCATCAATGACCAATTAGTGGACAACCTTAAAAGGATGTCATCACGGGTTTAATTTTTTTTTTCTTTTGTGTACGTGTAATTATATTTGAATTTTGTGTTTGTAATAGTGTATTACTATGTGTAGTGTGTATGTAATAATAATATTAGTACAAGATTCAGTAGAGATGTCAGTAGATAATGTTCAGACACCTGGAAATACCTATGTAATAAGCATAATGAAGAAACCTGCAAGGAGACTATTGAACTCTTCTGTGATATTACTATATGTTTGGGGAAAATTAGCCCCTAAAAAGCATATTTTCTGCTAAGGTGAGGGGGGGGGTGTCAAGCTCTGAGAAAACATCTACTGTAGAACATGAATTTATGTTATTTGTTATCTTAATATCTTATGTACTTGTACTATGTACTTGTTTATGTACTTATATGTATGTTATCTGTGTACTGAAATTTCAAGGTGACATTCTTTCTTTGTCTAAAACAAGGGTGAACATGCACAGGTGCAGCGAGATGAAAAAAGAAGATGATAGAGGGGAGTGTTTAACCTTCTGGGATGTCTATTGAAGAAGGGAAATAAAGGATTTCGACAAATAGGGGGTTTTCCATTGGAGAAGTGCAGGAATGGAGAAGAGCAGCTTTTGACTGAGATAGTCAGTTCAGAGTTCATACCTAGAGTTCAGGGTTGGTACCTGGAGAGCAGTGGTGGACAGAGGTCCCCGTAGGTAGCGCTCGGGTCGAACTGCGTAGCCTGAGAACCCATGTATCGGGAGATTCGAAATTGATCTCCGGTAGAGTTAATCTAACGTATATAAAGTGAGAGGGAGAAGGTGTAATTTGAACAGTACACAGCCAACTTTTTACTGTATTTAATTTAATGTGGAACCGGATCACCTATATCTGAGTTATATAATGTAAATAGTATAGTATATTGTGTACATAGAATAAACTGATAATTCAGTTAATTGCCAGCGTTGGTGTTCATGTACACGATCCTCACTGTGGGTGACCGATATCACCTAATAATATCGGTGGTGACAGCCATAACTACTACGCAATTTCTTCAAAGTTGTGCGTTCTAAGAGGGAACGTCCGACATAAATTATTAGATAATTCTTTCTTCAATTCTCATCATTTTTAATATAATCCTGAAGCAAAGAAATAAAAGGAGACAAGTAGAATTTGAATATTTAAAATAGACACTTTTATCTATAATATCAAATAATTTGAAAGATATAAGAGTTTTCCTTCATGTATAAAAAAGTAATAGAAATATTGCCTTTTTCCATCAATTTTTTTCCTTTTTTTTAATTTTCCCCTTAAATTTTTTCTTTTTTATATTTTTTTCTTATTAAGGAATAAAAATTCAAATCTTAAATTACGCCAATCACTTACTTATTATCGATTGTTACCTAAAAATTTATAATATAGCTTTTTCAATCCTAAGGATTTATTTTCAAGGTGAATTTTCATCTCGATTTTGTATCAACTTTTAACGTGAGTTTACATAATTAAATAAACAAATTCGGCTAGGTGGGAAGGCCTACCAAATGGTTTTAGCCTATACGAGTCCCACCCAAAAATTAAATAAACAGTCCTGAAATATATTATTTTGCATTTACTCATAAACATTTTGCTTATATGCCAATTTTCATTCAAATATGTGACATGGCAGCCACAGCTAATTTGCTCATTTTGTATGGAATGACCCTGCTATAAATGGGAATAAGAATTCAAAGAAATAATCAGTGATGTTATAATTAAGAATGGCCGAATTTTTTGCAATTGGTCCCGGACAGTGAAAAATTTCTTTCTGAAAATAATGTCCCTCAAATGGAGTAGCTGCAGCATGTAGTCCAAATGACACTCCTAAAATGTACAATGTACAGGTTGGTTCAAAATGTCATGTCCAAAAGCACGTGTGAGTGTGTCAGGTCATGAATAGCAAGAATTGACAGCTCCAAAAACTAATCAGTGTCAATTTATTATCATCAGGTATTAACTGAATCTGGGGGTATGACATTGATTAAACTCAGTGCATTAGTTCTAGAGATATATCTATCGTGGAAATCTGGAAAAATGTGCCATAGTAGCGCCACCTGTTGAACGATTTATGCCAAAACATTATCAGTGTTCTTTTATCTCAGGGTCTAACAGGCTAGGTAATTTGGTGAAAATTCACGCATTAGTTCTTGATGCAGCTATTGTGAAATTCTGAAAAATGCAGAATAGCAGCGAAATTTATAGCGCGGTTTACATTAAAAACTAAACAATACTATTCTATATCAGAGACTAAGTGAATCTGAAGTTTCAAAAAATTTTGTGCATTTTTTCTTGAGATAGAGCAATTACGATAATCACAAATAATGCACCATGGCAGCGTCACCTGTTGAGCGATTTGCACAAAAACGTAATCAACACCATGTTATATCAAGTACTTACTAAATATAAAGTTTTATGAAAATCCATTCTCTAGTTCTTGAGATATGACTGTTCTGGGAATTGTAAATAATGCACCATAGCAGCTCCACCTGTTGAGCGATATACACCACAAACTGTTCTGATCCAGTTTATATCGAGGTCTAACAGAATCTGAAGTTTTGTGAAATTCCGTGCCGTTCTTGAATTAGAGCGTCCACAAAAAAAAAAAAAAAAAAAAAAAAAAAAAAAAAAAAAAACTAACATGCAGACAGACTGATATGCTCACAGACAGATATTTTGTAAAATGTTTTTCAGATTCTCAGATAGAAGACAGTAAAAAATTGGATATAGTTTTTTATTTCTCAATTTTTGTCCAAGTGTACTCAACAGTACTTTGAAGCAAATAAAATAAAGCGTTCTTTGGTACCACATCAAGTAATTGACCTGAATTACCATATAAATAAATAAAATAAAAAAGAGAGAAAACGTTTATTGTTATTGCATGTATCTTCTAATGTATCATAGTAATATAAGGCCCAGCAGCAGAATTTTTTTCTGCAGTCTGCAACACTAGCAGAAACTTTAAAAACAGTTTGCAGAACGTAAACACTAATGTCCTCTTTTCAATCCCTCGCATTATGTTACATGCGCCCAAGCCTCCCAAGTATTTGTGATTGACATAAAAAGAAAGTACTGTTAAAATTAAGCTACTTTTGTCCTCAGAATTTTTAATACCATCCTTCATTGCCCGAAACGGGGGAAAATTCATTCCCGCACTGTTTCTTTTCGCGATCTTTTGTCAAAATTTGCGGGTTTTTCGCGATTTTTTGTTGAAATTAGCCTTTTTTTGCGATTTTTTGACGAAATGTGCCTTTTCCCCCATCCTTTGACGAAATTTGTCGTTCCCTCGCAATCATTTGACAAAATTTGTTGTTTTCTGACAATCTTTTGCAGTTTTTTTCAAGATCTGTTTACAAATTTTGCCATTTTTAGGGACTTTTTGTCGAAATTTGCTGTTTTTTTCGAAGTTTTTTCAAGGAACTTACCGTTTTTCGAGACGTTTTGACAAAATTTTAATTTTTTGCAATACTTTAACGAAATTTGTGTTTTATTTGGGATACCTGGACAAAATTTGCGGTTTTTCAACAAATTTTACAATTTTTTAGTGATCTTTTGAAGAAATTTGTTGTCTTTTTTGCATCTATTTTACAAAATTTCCGAGGTTTTTTTTTTATTGGGGGGGGGGGGGGAGGAAGGTATTTTGATGAAATTTGCTATTTTTTTTGTGATTCTTTGCCAATTTTTTTTTTTTTTTTTTTTTTTTTGTGGTACTTAGAAAAATGTTGTGATCTTTTGACGAAATTCTCGTTTTTATGATATCTGGACAAAATTTGTCGTTTTCTCAAGGTCTTTTGATAAATTTTGTCGTTTTCTCGCGATCTTTCTATGTAATTTGCCGTTTTATCGGAAATTTTCCATTTTTGGCCAACTTTTGACGAAATCTGCGTTTTTCCGTGATACCTAGACCTAGAGAAACTTTGCGTTTTCCCGCGACCTTTAGTCAAAATAAGTTGTTTTCTGACGATCTTTTAATGAAATGTGTTGTTGTTTTTTGTGATCTTTTGTTGAAATGTGCCTTTTTTTGTGCCATCCTTTGACAAAATTTGTGTGTTTTTCACGAACCTTTGACAAAAATCACGTCTTTCCCGATATACATGGCGAAATTGGTGATTTTTTTTCGCCCAATCGACAAAATTGTTTTTATTTATTATTATTATTATTATTATTATTATTATTATTTTCTAATTCTATTTTGAGACCATTTGTCAAAATTTTACGATTACTTCCGAATTTTCAGATTTATGACGGATATATTTTTTTTTTTTAATTTATAAATGATTGCCTAAATTTTTCGGAATATTCAAAACAGAATCGTCTTTGATTTATAGTTTAACTTGAAACGGAGCGTCTTCAGTCCTATGTTATACGGATATTACAGTGGAATATGGCAAATGATTTCTAGCATTTTTCTTTTTTTTTTTCTTTTTTTTTTTTTTTTTTAAACTTTAATAGTTGAAAAATAGTCTGTAGACGTTCTCAAGAGTCTGCGACAAGAATCGCAGCGTTCCGTCTATTCTGCAGCCGGGTGCAAGGGAAAAAAGTTGGGAGGAGATAATGTTTTAAATTCATAATTTGGGATATATAAAGGGTTAAACAGACACCTGCAATGTCAAGTACAATACACAAATCTGTATTTAGCTGAGTAAAATCAAGCTTTATTAAATAGGAGTTATCACAGTAAAATTAATATGTTTAATTGCAAACCAAATTAAAAACATTTTGTCAGATATATAAATATATAAACTGACCCGCAGAGCGTTGCCTGGGTCCGTGATGCATAAAAAAAACCCCATAATATTGACAAAAATGAAAAAAAAAAATCTATTCTAAAAGCACAAAACTCGAAAAATCGTTAAAAATTATTTCGAAAAGCGCATTAAAAATCGATGAAATTCGAAATTCGTAGCAGACAAAATTTAGTAAATTAAGCTAAAAATTTGAAAAAAATTGTCTTTTTATCAATGTCAAAAAATATCTGCAAAATGCGGAAAAGTACTAAAAATCGCATTAAAAAATTCGTTAAAAATTCAAAAAAGGCTGCACGGAATCCAAATAAGCTTTATTGAAAGGAGAACTAAATTTACTATGTTGATTTAAAAGAATGAAACTGTATTCCTTTCACTAATGTGGAAAAATCGCCTCGAAACAAAAGGAACGCTAAAAATCGACTAAAAAATTAAATAAAAAAAAAATCTAATCGAAGAATCGAAAACCGGGCTTCGAGGTGCAAAACTTCATATATCGACGTTCCTTTCCCTCCAAATTTTATAATTCTACATGCTGTGATCTATTCAAAACAGCCCTGACACACTCACAAACTTCTCTCTTTATTATTATAGAAAAAGAAGATATTTAAGTAATTTTATTTAACAAAGGTAACGTCTATTTTCTTTTATAGCCGAGATAAGAAAGTGATAAGAAGCTATCTCATATCCTTTACACACCTCCCAAGCATATGTCAATAGGTAAACACATATCTCTGCCAAATCAATATTAAGTATCGAAAGGCGTTTTTTCTTCTTGGATTTTTAAAAAAATCTTTTCTACATCCTAACAGGTAATATGGTTTTATAATTCTCAAATATTACATTAAATATGTGAATTGTATGAAGATGGTTGTTAAAGTAATCGGTTCGGCAGTCATATGCGCGTTTTTTATTCATTTATTTCTTAACACTTCCCAACTTAGTTGAAATGTATTTAGTAATTTGTTTTGTCTGTCTTTCTGCCTCTCTGTGTTCTGCTCTAACTCATGTAAATACAGTCCGATATACTTAAAATTTAAAGATGTTATTGGGTATCATTATGACATGTTCGGTATTTAAAATGAAGTATGTAGTATTAACGGTTTATTTATAGCAGTGGTTCCGAACTTGGGGTACGCGTACCCAGGGCCGTAGCTAGAAATGAATAATGGTGTGTGTGTGTGTGGGGGGGGGGGGGGGGGGGCGGAGGTTCATATTTTCTCTCTCTCTTTCTGATGCAGAAAGATAAATTAGTGCATATTCACATTTTAGGTACTATATTTCTTATTAAAGTGTTTTATTAACTCAATTTTATGCTAAGAAAAAAGTATGATGATGAAAAATTCGAGTCTAAAACTGGTGCAATATCAAACACCATGTTTGCTTCATATATGCAAATAGGATGAGTGAGTGTTGGAACACTTATTTTAGTTAACATTTAGTATTTCTAAAAAACTATAAAAGGGCTTCAAAACTAAATTAGATTTTTGGATTTTCGGAACATAAGTTCATTTAGTGACCTTGGAATATTTTCCAGGGCAGGCTGAAATAATTTAGGGGTGGCCGAGCCGCCCCTAGCACCCCGTTAGCTACGGCCCTACGCGTATCCCTCGAAGTATGTGATGAGCCTGCTGAGGATGCGTGAAAATAATATCAGCACACTGTAGGGAAAAGAAAAAAAAAATGTGAAGTTACTAAGGTTTTTCTAGAAAACTGGGATTCCTAGAACTTTTTATGTAACGGCAACAATAAAAATTCGTGTAACAGGTACCCGTTTGCATTGTATATTAAAATATCTGTAAGATTATTAAGAATGTTTTAGGAAACTCTTTTTCCTAGAACTTTTTATGTAACTGCAGGCTGGATTAGAGACAAGATTTTAATCATATTACTGGAATTTTAATATATATATATATAGCAAAGCTACAGACTTTTGTTTTTTAACAAAAATTAGATTTGTAGTTTTACATCTTTTTTTGACAGATAAAATTTTAGTAAGCTTAACACTTCCATAATTTTACATCTGTAGGTTACAATTTTTTTCTGCAGTGTAATGGCGTAAATCACAAAATGATTTTACTAAAAACACATAAAGAAAATTTATAGTATCATATAGGCTCATGTTCCCTCTCTTTGTCTCAGAAAGATAAATTAGTGCATATTCACACTGTATGTACTATGTTTCTCATTAAACTATTGTAATAACTTCATTTTATGCTAAGAAAAGAATATGATGACGAAAAATTCGATTGTATAATTAGTTCAAATATTAAACATCATGTTAGCTTTATATGTGCAAATAGGATGAATCACTTATTTTAGTTACAATTTAGTATTTCAGAAAAACTGCAAACTTAAACTGGCTTCAAAACTAAATTAGACTTGAATAGAATTTCATTTGTATTTTCGGAATATAAATTCATTTAGTGAAGTGACCTTAGAATCTGTTCCACGGGAGGCTATCAAAATGTCTTAGAGGGGCTGAGCCCCACATAGAACCCCCTTAGTTACGGCCCTGTTAAAAACACATATGTAACAGAAAAAATTATCTTTGTGATAAATTAAACTAGTTGGATATGGCATCCCAAAACTCCTTCTATCTCCATACATGTTAATACTTCAAAACTTTCTACCACAGTGCCAAAATTAAATGACAATTAATGTCCATCGTGAGACATTTTTAACATCCTCATTTAAATGAAAGAAGAAATTAGGTAAAACAGCGTGTTATCGGCGTCAATATTTTTATTGTGATTAAAATATAATAATAATAGTTTCATTCACATACAATAGTTTTCTGTTAAAATTTCAAAATTTTGCTTTTTTATTGTAACTGTAAAACAATAAAGAAGAGATACGTATATCATA
The DNA here is from genome assembly GCA_964019185.1 of Maratus speculifer. Taxonomy (NCBI): domain Eukaryota; kingdom Metazoa; phylum Arthropoda; class Arachnida; order Araneae; family Salticidae; genus Maratus; species Maratus speculifer. Next base: position 175,687,275 of record OZ025295.1, read on the forward strand.
AATTTAAATCTCTTATGGGTGTATTCGAAAAAATATTTTTGCTCTCTCAGCAGCTCGAAATTTCTTGATATATTTTCAGACTTATTTTTAAAAATAGAAACATGAAACTTATTCAGGTAATTTTTGAAGAGATGTATAAGAGACCGTGTGATTTCACTTTCAGCTCAACTCAATAGAATTTGATTTATAAACAATTACTCTCTCAGTATGACCATTTTTTTTCGTTCCCAGATCTCCCGCTTCGAAAAATTTGGTTTTAAAACCCCAACTTTGGTAGCATTTTCTTACAATATTTTCTGCATTTATCAAAAAATCGGCAAGCACGGCACACTGTGTATTTTCTAAACAAGAGTTTGATACGTTTGAGAACAAAAATCGGAAAAAAAGTAGTTTGGCTTGGATTACTTCTTTATGCAAATAGCAAGAGCAAACGTTTTGGTGGCGCTATCTATGAAATAATTAAGCAACTATTCTGGTAGCTCGCACATTGCATTGATATCGAAATCTTTTAATGAAAAAAAAAAAAAAAAAAAAAAAACTAGCTTTACAATTGCATTTTCTCAAATTCTTTGACCATCGCACATACGCATATGGTTATACGCACCAAGCTTATACTCTAGTGAATAACCAACGAAAATCTATGCAATAATTCATAGATTTTCTTCACGAGGCGAAATAGCCAATTTGGCGTACTTCTACTATTAATTTTTTTCAAAGTTTCTTTCTCTTAACTAGTTTTTTGTGATAAATTAAGGCCAAAAATTTGTCTGATTTGTCTTTTTTAAGTCGGCGCCTATGCAACAGTTTTTGTGGGATACTGCGCCTGTTGAAAAACAAATTTACATTTTTATATAATAGTATTTTATTATGATTAATAGAAATAGTTTCGTTCTACAGTCAAACCTCGTTAACATGAATGCGCTTAAAGTGAATTACTTTTAACATGAGTTGTTTCCACAGTCTCCTGTAAAGACGAATACAAATTTTTTATATTGAATACAAATTTTTTATATTGATAACATGAATTTCTGTTAACATGAACAAAATTTTGATTCCCCTTGAGATTCATGTTAAAGAGGTTCGACCGTATTCATGTTTGAAAAATTTACTTTGTATCCTTAATTAAAGGAAAAGATGCACATATCTCATTATATTTTACTCACATTTCATTATATTTCTTGCGTAAAATACAGTAAGTAAAATAGTAAGTAAAATATATATAAAAAAAAATCAAGCGTATTTTGGTGGCGCCATCTATGAAATAACAAAGTAGCTAATAAAGCGATTGCGCAATAAACTGATATCGAATATATATATATATATATATAAAGTGCACAAAATTTCAGTTTTTCAATTATATTTTTTCGCATTTTTTATCCATTCCTTATAAACGGTAAAATACGCATTGATCTCTTTTCTAGAGAATTCCCATTAAAACTCTATAAAGCAGTTTTGGTGATAAGAATTGAAGAACACGGCTTTCATTTTTTAATAATAGTATTTTATTATCTAAATAAGAGGTAACTTTGCTAACTACTGCTGTTGTCTCCGCTGCCGTAATTAAATTTATTGTAACATTTTTCTTTAGATTTTTTTGGTTCATTATAAGAAAAACTTTTGTACATAAAAACATGAAAACTGTTAACCCTTTAACTGGTTTGCCCGAACGGCGTTCGGGCATGACGAATTTTCTTATTTCATCATTTAAAGCTTTTTGACACCACTATTATTTTAATAAAATTTTCATACTATTGAAAGACGGAAATGTTTAGACTAAAATTTACGAATATTTTATTTAAATAATAGTGGTGTGATTCCGCTATTTTAAATTTATTGAACGGAAAATAATTAACCAGTTAAGGGGTTAATTTTATACAGAAATGTACGATAAACATGGTGAAGCAGACAGTTTTTAAATCGAAGAATTATTTACAAAGCTTTTTAGTTTTAAAATCAGACAAAAGTTTATATATAGGATCAAAATTTTATGTTATTATATAGTATCAAAAATTATCATAGAGAAAGTTAACTTTTCACAGGCACATACTTCATTGTGATGCACAGTGGACAATCATTTTTTGAATTCATCTATTTTTTTTAACTATTTCTTTTTTCAATTTTTTACTTAAAATTTCATTTTCTGAATATATATTTACTTCGTAATTTGGAATATATTTAATGCTATTGTTGCCAGATATAAAAAACTGTAAATAATAATATTTACAAACACTTCTAGTCTGAGTGCTAAGCGGCAAAAATAAAGGGAAAACTGCAAATCGAGATAAGAATATACCGCTTGGTGAGTGTGTACTTTAGGATAATACAATGCATATTAGAGGGGGAGGCATCTCTTAAAGTCGTCGGAATTCAAGATGGCGGCTGTTATTCAAAATGGTGTCATTTTCTGAATTTTCTTAATATAAGAAATATAAATGTGCATTTCATGTCGATTTTGATGTTTTTAAAGTTAAATTTTTGTTTTTAACACTTTCCAACATTACTTAAAAGAATGTATGAATTCGGTTTACCTGTCTGTTCGCTTGTCCTTCAATGCTGTAGCTCCTTTAAATATACTCAGATTGCCATGTGAATTTTATATGTTTTATGAAGTTTATAATAACATGTTCGGAGTAAAAAATAAAGTGTATAGCTTTTATAGTCCGTTTACAGGACGCATAAAAAAAAATTACATTACAATATTATACATTACGTATAATTAAAATGTAAAAGTATTTTGTCATTTGTAGTCGAAAATTTAAAGGAATAAATAAACTAGCAAAAGCCATGCTTTGTTTGGATTCGCGAAGCATTATTTCATTAGTTATTTATTGGAAAGTAAGCATTTTTTTATATTATTTGGTACTACTTGATTATCCCGACGACCAAATAGGTACCGCCAAACTAAAAGATTAAATGCTAATGATGATGGTAAAAAATATCACATTCACATAACATTAAACTCGTATCACGTGTTCGTTATGCCACCAAGTTATTTTTATTATGAAGTTTTATTTGTATTCTTAGTAATGTTTCATTAATTTATTTGTTCTTTCGTTTGTCAATTTGTTTAATTTGGCCGATTGTTTGGCGATTTGTATAGTTTGGCGAAACTGATTGACGAGATAATCAAGTAGTATCTTAATTCGACTTTTTATTTGGATTTTTATTAATGTTTTACTAATTTATTTGATTTTTCGTTATTTTTAAAAAATGCGTCCATTTGTACAATTGTGCTAATAGTTTGGCTATTTGTATTATTTGACGAAATTGGTCGACGGGATAACCAAATAGTACCCGAATTAAAAATCGCTTGCTGACATAACAGACACGTGTATTATGTTTAATGTCATGTAATGTGACAAATACGATAATCCGTTATTGGCATTTAATCCAGAAATTTGGCATTATATTTTTGGTCAACGGGATAATCAATTAGTAACCAAAAATGTACTGTGTTATAGTATCTATGAAATGATATAATAAAGTACAAAATCCTATAATATCTTGATGAAAATTAATAATTTGCCCACTGTATTCAAGCTGACCACCTTTAATGCGATATACAGTAATAACTGGAGGAACTTGGGTAATTATTTTCTCCTCGACGAAAGTTAAGCCCTTTAATATTTAGGGATGCGGAACAGGATCCACATCTAAATATTTTTTCTTTAGCTAATAATAATTAGCTAAAGAAAAAATATTTAGTTCATTATTTACTATACATTTATGGCAAGTCTTTTGAGATCCGTCAGAGTGAATACCAAGCCAACGATGATGAAAAATTTTATAAAAATATAATTTAAAATTTTTTTGTGCATCTTCGAAATTTAAAGCATTTTTCCGAGCACATGCATTTTCTATCAGAAGAGATTCGCCATGTCGTCCTTTTGGCACAGATCACATATACGCACCACATTGGCGCTATTTTTTTCAGACGCCAATGTCATATATGCACCGGAGTACTTAACTGGCGACAAAGTGTAGTTATTTTGCTTGACATGGTAACTCGGATGTTGTTTATTTATTAATAAATTGTTTCTTTACTTTCATTTTCTTTTTTTAAATTATATAAATTCTTTTGTTCCACAGGTATTAATTAAACTTTTTAAAATTTATTGTTATTCCCTTTTTAAATATATATATATATATATATGGTAACTGGTATTCGAAAACCAGGTTTTTGCCAAATTGGCGTCGGAAAAATCGCGCCGATATAGTGCGTTTATGACATCTATGCCGTCGTTTTTTACGCTGGTATCTAGCCTCTTGCCATAAAACTATATCATATTCGCATTCTTTTCTTCCAGTAGGTATATGTTTCCTTGGCATTTTTTATAATAGAACTAATACATTCTATAAATTGTTTTTAAAGGGCAAACTATTTAAAAATAGTACTACATATACCAAAATAATAATATATATGTTTCATTTGGTTTAATTTTCAATCTTCGAATTCAAATAACTCTTTATATAATGAATTTAACAATTAATTTTATTTGTTTACAATTTTTTTGTTGTCACTTTACGAAAAAAAAAAAAAAAAAGTATAATTCTTTTAATATGCGTAACAAACATCAGCGTAAATGATTTTGTCGGAATAAAGAAAATACATTTTATTTATTTAATTAATCATGATTCTATCTACAAGTGTTAACTCCATGAATTATTTTTTCTTCTGAAAATACGCATGTTTTATTTCTTATTTGTAAAAATGCGTCCGTAATGGAAAAACATGTAAATAAATTAATTAAAATAATAATTTTTTAAAAGTTATTCAGTAAATATATATATATATATTTATATATATTTTGCAAATCTACAGATCATAATTTATATTTGTATTTAATTTCAAATCAAAATAGTGAATAGTTTTTTTGTAAAGCGTACGACAAAATGTAATTTGAGTGGGCTAGTAGAGGATTCGCTTCGCTCATCCTAATAATAAATATACTATTTTATTAATACATTACTAATACAATACATAAAAAAATGAATGTTACATATAAAGCTGTAGAGTATAGAAACTTCACTTGGTATCATCATATTCCCCACATTCGTTTTTGCAATTGCACAATAATGTGCAAGAAAGTCTGATCTTCCTACACCCACCTTTATTTTTACAGATTTTACACATACATATTATTAATTCTTCACAAGAATCTTAAATCTCTGGAAACTCCGACCATTTTATTTTCCATGATAATTATCCAACCACCATCCCTATTTGGTTGGAGAGGGTGGACGTATTTCACGCTGATCTGCTTGTCCCCAAATGTGTCCAGCTTGGAAAGCATTGAGTAAAATTTGTTGTTGAAGTGCACCCGAGAACGATTTTTTCTCATAAACAATTCTCATCTTGTATAATATTGACACTTATGCTACTACTTGTTGAACAGTACAGCGAAACTATGAACTTTTCTAAAATATTTAAAATACTTTCAGGAATGGAAGTTTGTGGATTTTATAGGTATGAAAATGCAGCAGTAGCATCTTTAAAGAGAATCCATGTTTTAAAAATTCTTTCCTATGAAACCCGGATTGCTGTCGCATTCCGCGGAAGCATGAAATCCTAGTAAAACCATTGCCTTTTCTCTTCCAATTTCTGCAGCTGTGGTATGAACAGGAATAAATCTGTATTTTTTCCCTGTTCCAAATGCAATCCAAACATTTTCTAAGATCCAAACATTTCATTTCACATTTTCTATCTGAAAGGATAAAGAAATATGCAATCGCTAAAACTAATATATTAGTGTCTACAGAGATTATAACAATATTTTTCAGTCCTTTTTCAACCATGTCTTTGAGATTATTATTCTTGAATGAGCGTTTTGGGACATTCCGCAATTAAGGAACTTACGGCAGTAAGATTGCCTTTAACTTCTTTTCCTGAAGTAGCTATAACTTGTTTATTATTTATGTATTTATTGCTAGCGTTTCATATAGATTAAAAAGCTCTTTGTTATTTGAATTTCTTCAGAAATCTTGCCAATTTTTAGGAAATCTAATCTGTGGTTGCATTTGTCTTCTGGGCCCTGCACCCCTCTTCTGTCTAGTTTCTCCTTAATGCTTGGTGTAATGTTTCTAGCCCAAATCAAAAATATTCTTCGACATCTAAAACTCTCAATGTCGTTACGTAAGTGAGGATAAAATGTGTTAATGGAATAATCATTAAATGTCTTTGAAGTCTGTTGAGGTTTAAAATGTTAGTAAGAACTAGTCCATCAAATATTAAAACATCACATTTTCCTGGAAAAACTGCAATTTTTCCCAACAGTTTCCACTAAAATATGTGCTAAATCACTGTTATGGCTAGGTCTAAATTCCCAGTTATTAGAAAATGCAAGTGGAAATGGTTGATTTTCGTATTTGAAAAAATTCTGCAAGTCTAACTGGCGATGCTGTGTGACCATTAAAAGCTTGAAAAACAACTGGACGTCTGTTTTTAAAAACTTCAAGATTGCATTTTTATGACATATGTTTTTCTCCGGAGTACTAAACAGAGGAATTTTATTCTTTTTAAATTCATAAATATTGATGAAAAATTTTACTAGGCGTTCCTTAATGAAACCGTGGAATTCGTTAATACTATTTGACTCAGCTGAATAAATTGATGAATTAATATCGTTATTATTGATAACTCTGCTGTCGGTGACAAGTAAGTCTTCACCATATTCTAAAAATGGCTTCCCTAATTCTTTTAGTGCGCTATAGAGTGCTTGAACCTTAGCGAAAAATTTAATTTGAAATGAGATGGCATTTTAAATATGAATTTTATTTAATTCAAATTTTAATCAAATTTTATTTAATTTGAAATGATCCTCATGATGGCATCGATTTCTTTCTTCGGGTTTTACTTGAATGTTAGATTCAATTTCTAGCATGAAATTACAGATTTCTGGTCCCGATACCATCCAACGTGTAAATGCCGATGGATCCAGCAATAACCCTACTGCATCTCCATCTCCTTTTACGATAGCATTGTTTTGTTTGTGGGTTCGATCTAAACCCATAGCTGAGAAGAGAAATTTTGGATCACTTTTGATTTATCTCGTTTTGGTTGGAGATTAATCATCGTAATTACAATGTATATTTATAAGCTGCATTCCAACCAAAGAAAATAATCATATGACATTTTGCAATTCGTTCTTATCTGGTAGAATTTTAAAAGGCATTTATAATTTAAAAAGCACATGGACAACATTGTGGTTATAGACATTACTGTAAACGTATTGTTTTTTGAGAGCTTGTAAATGAACTATAAATTCTACACTCGCCGTATTGTATAGAAAGTATCTTCGACTACACGTCACTGATGTGCATTAATTTCAATATGTTTCAAACTGTTTAACATCATTTAAAACACAGTAAAAATGATTTTCGCCAATTGACCATAATGTAAGAGAATTATTTTGAGTGTGCCTGTAAAAGAACGATAAATGCGACATACTACATTTTCAATGTACAACATTTTGCAGTATACCACTTTTTAAAATTACATATAGCGATAACACACATATAAATTACATGGATATCCGTGTAAATTTAAGCAAAAAAGAGCAGGGCTAAACTGACGGCTAGACAATTCATACTTTGAGTGCCCTGTAAATGGACTACAAAATCTATACCCTTTATTTTTTACTCTGAACATGTTACTATAAACTTCATAAAACACATAAAATTTACATGGCAATCTGAGTATATTTAAGTGAGCTAGAACATGGAAGAACAGTCGGACAGACAGGTAAAACAAATTCATACAATCGTTTAAATAATGTTGGAAAGAGTTAAAAATAAAAATTCGATTCTAAAAACATCAAAATCAAAATAAAATGTACAATTATATTAGGCATATTAAGAAAATTCAGAAAATGACGTCATTTTGAATAACAGCCGCCATCTTGAATTCCAACGCCTTTTCGAGATGCCTCCCCCTCTAATATGCATTGTATTATCATAAAGTACATACACACCAAGCATTATATTCTTATCACGATTTGCAGTTTTCTGATGCGTAGCATCCGGACTATTTTCTATTAAAAAATATATTTACACGTGAATTTTTTAAAAAAGTAGAAAATTTTATGAGCGAAAAGCGGTAAAAACTGAACTGAATACGCCATACTGAAAATGTTGTATTTAAATTGTCGTAGCTAAAACCCCATATTTAAAACAATTTTCTTATAGTTTTCAAACACTGCATTTCTAACTGAAATACAATGTTGAATTCAGGCACTTTTCTCCGGGAGGGACTTCAGTGGCTCCGGGGGGGACATTATAAAGTTCCGAGGGGGGGGGGATTGTACTTTTTGACCATTAAAAATACAAAATTTCAAATTTTCCGAGGGGATGGGAATGTCCCCCCCCCCCGGACACTCCCTGAATTCAACACTGCTGAAATATATATTTGAAAATGAATATTGAAAATAAAAGAAAATTTAAAATAATTAAATAATTACGCGCGAAAAAGTATTTAATGAGGACAGTTACGTGATATTTAAAACAATATACATGGCTCAAAACAATTAAAGGATATTTGAAGTTTTATATAAAATAAAGATATAAACGAAATTTTGTTTTGCCGAAAATAGAAGGAGAGAATCGCAAATGCAAATTTTTCTGGTTTTCAAACTGTGGAGTATGCAAATTTTGAGTTCGACGTCAAAAACGTCGCTTCAGCGGCAGCGAAGGAAATTTGACTTTCAACTGGATAAAAGAGAATGAAGACAAGGATGATCGGTATTCAGTGATTGCTTTGTTTCGATGAGTACGATGTCTCAGCGAAGTCATTTGACAGATTCAGAAGCTTGGAGAATTGTTGGTAGGTTAGAAGGGGGCCAAACTCAAGCCGAAGTAGTTCAAGCCATTGGAGTGTCACAAAGTGACATTTCCAGGATCTGGAACCGTTTTTTTGGAGAGTGGATGTGCAGGCCGAAGACCAGGGCAAGGTCGTAGACGGGCAACAACGCCCATTGAAGATCGGTATTTAGCGTTAACAGCTCGGAGACACCGAAACATGAATGCTACTCTTCTCCAACAGTACATTTGCTCGGCTACAGGCACCACGATTTCAACTCAGACTGTCCGAAACCGGCTCCATGCTGTAGGTCTGTATGCTCGCAATATAATCTAACACGATGGTATGTGTTAGATTAACATCAAGGCATCGTCGCGACCGCAGGCAGTGGGCAACCGAGCATGTCAACTGGAGGAGAAATGAATGGAGCAATATTCTGTTTTCTGACGAGTTCCGTTTTTCTGTGCATCCGGATAATAGGCGTATTTTCATCTGGAGGGACCGTGGCAGTAGGAATAATCCTGCGTTCGTGCACGAAAGTGTCAGATTTGGCGGTGGAGGAGTGTTGGTGTATGGTGGCATCTCCATTGACGGGCGCATTGACCTCTACATCATTCGAGATGGAGCTCTGACTGGTCGCCAATATAGGGATGAGATCATCAGACCTATTATAGTCCCTTACGCTGCAGCAATCGGAGATAACTTCATTTTAATGGACGATAACTGCAGGCCACATCGTGCAAACCTGGTGGAGGATTTCCTTTTCGAGGAAGGAATCGTTCGAATGGAATGGCCAGCGTGTTCTCCAGACATGAATCCAATCGAGCACGTTTGGGACGTTCTAGGAAGACGAGTTTCTGGCCGCCAACAACCCCCCACAAACTCTCCAAGAACTGGAAAGAGCTCTTCTGGAAGAATGGGGCAGAATACCCCAACTCGTCATTAATAGCCTCATTGAGTCCATGCCTCAAAGGTGTTCAACGTTGCTGGCCGCCCGTGGAAACCATACCCCCTACTGAAAATGATTTTTTTTTTGAAGAAAACACCTTTTCTTATTCTTTTTTTCTCATATGCACAAATTGTGTTTTTTTCCTTTTGTACACAAATGCGCAATAAAATGAATTTTTTTCTGCCAAACATGTGTAATTTATTCTCATATAACCTACTATGTCTGTCGACCATGTATCAATCAGCTAAAAAGTTTTCCAGATACAAAATCCACCTAAAACTGCAATATCTCTTAATTGTTTTGAGCAGTGTATTTAAAATGCCATAAGTAAGCGATTTTCTTTTAGCATCTAAAAGAAAACTTTTTATCTAAACATAAAGAATCCTGAAGGCACCGTTTTATTCAAGCTGAATGTTTATGTTCGGAAAAAACGACAAGCCAGGTGACGAACCACATACAAATCTTTTCCTTTTACTCTTCCAGTTTAATTGTTTAAAGCCACTTAAGGCCCCACACTAGGTACAGAAAAAGACCCGGATGACAATGTAAAGTCTATGGGAGCTTTCTTTTCAAATATCTCGCTCAAATTTTTATATTTTAAGATGTTTTTTTTTTTCATAGGATAGTTGAGGACGATTCACAACCGGCCTAGTTTTTACTTTTTCGATTTTGCTTATACATTTTTTATATTATGATAGTTTCAATTTCAGAACCAGTTTAAACCGGTTTTGAAATTTAAAGTATTTTTTATTTTATTTATTTTTTTTATCTGAAACCAAAATTGAAAAAGTAAAAACTAGGCCGGTTGTGGGTCATCCTCAGCTATCGTATGCAAAAAAAATCATGTAAAAATATTAAAATTTGAGCGAGATATTTGAAAAGAACACTCCCATAGACTTTACATTATCATCAGGGTCTTTTTCTGTGACTAGTGTTGCGCTTTAAAGAATAAATTATAATATTTTTTCAAAAACCACGAGAGATTTTATATCATAGCAAACGCGGTAGCGTTTGGTATAATATGTTTAAGAAATAGAAAGTGCAAACAACTTTCTAAAATTTCTGGCGAACCAGTTGAGATACGGCAGTAAATTTTTTTTAAAAAGACTAGGGGGGCCCCGCCCCCCTGCTCGCTATGCTCGCCAACCCCCCGCGTAATCGCTTCGCGATTCCAAATTATTGGCTACCCCTGCTTGCTGCGCTCGCCAATATCCCATGGTATGAATAAGCAGTTGCAGACCTTTCAAATGATGTGTCACACGACTGGTGTTGTAAAGAAATTAAAAATGTGCCCTCCTGGGGGGCAGAGGGGGAGGCGACACAAAAGACATCCATAATATGAATAAGCAGCTGCAGACCTCTCAAATGATATCACACGACTGGTGTTGTAAAGAAATTAAAAATGTGCCCCCCTGGGGGGGCAGAGTGGGGGTGACACACAAGACATCCATAAAATGAATAAACAATTGCAGACCTTTCAAATGATGTGTCACACAATTGGTGTTGTAAAGAAATTACAAAATGCGCCCCCTCTGAGGGCAGAGGGGGGGGGGGGTTACACACAAGCTATCCATAATATGAATAAGCAGTTGCAGACCTCTCAAATGATGTGTCACACAATTGGTGTTCTAAAGAAATTAAAAATGTGCCCCCCTGGGGGCAGAGTGGGGGATGACACACAACACATCCATAATATGAATAAGCAGTTGCAGGCCTTTCAAATGATGTGTCACACAACTGGTGTTGTAAAGAAATTAAAAATGTGACCCCCCTGGGGAGAGCAGAGTGTGGGGGTGACACACAAGACATCCATAATATGAATAAGCATTTGCAGACCTTTCAAATCTTGTGTAACACGACTGGTGTTGTAAAGAAATTAAAAATGTGTCCCCCCTGGGGAGCAGAATGGGGGATAACACACAAGACATCCTTTAAATGAATAAGCAGTTGCAAACCTCTCAAATGATGTATCAAACGACTGATGTTGTAAAGAAATTAAAAATTTGGCGAAATATTACAGTTATCGCCAAGTTGGCGTCACATTTGACAACTAATTTTGGTCGCCAAATTTGGCGATATATCGCCAAGTTGGCGACAAACTTGGCGATTGTTGGCGACGGTAACCTTTCCTCTCTTTATGGTAACCCATATGGCGATGCATAGACGGAACTCTTTCCTGATTGGTCTATTCGACTCATGGAAGGAGTGGACAACCCGGATTCGTTAGTTCCGGAAATCTTCCACATCAGCATCATTCCAGGAGTCATTCCTTTTAAGGCTAGTTTTTTTTTACTATAGAAGGATAGAACTCGACGAGACGAATAAAATGATAGCATTCAAAAACTTACTGCAGCTTAGAATAGTTTTTTATTTAATTTTAAAAGAAAAAATTAAGGCAAAAAGTTCAACTAAGTCTAGCTAACGTTTCCGTGGATGGATTAACTTCGTTTTTGGTTTATTTTAATCCTCATGGTTAAACTTAAGACAATTTTTTTTTCATCATTGTATGTTTGACGGTCGCTGAGAAAATCGAATTTTTGTCTGAAATTTCCAGCTGAACATAGTCTTTTTCTTACATTTGTTACTTCTTGTAATTGTTGCACGTAAGTTTAAATGAACATAAAAATTGCTACGTATGTAACATAAATAAATAGATTAGATAAATCACGTGAAAAAATACTTATTTGTTGTTATTTTCATGTATCATATTCACTATCTATTTTGACGAGCGAAGTGAAATATTTTTTTTTATTTATTAAATTCTCATTTATTTAAGTTAAAAGCCGCCTCTGGCAAAAAGTTTAGTCTCTTTTAAATTTATGCTAGCCATTGTAATATGATACTTTTATTCGTAATTTTATTTACTTGCTTATCTGAAGGTCCATACGATGAAATCAACAAATTTTGGCGATCAGGGCAAGATTTTGCGGAAAAGTTCATTATCCTGTTTTGGTTGGTGTGTTTGGCGAATAAATCAAAAATGGCGCCGAAGACCGGATAGCAAATTTTTTTAACCGCTAAAGCGGCGTAACCGTGTTTTTCCACCACGTAATATTTTATTTCAAAGACTGATTTAACACAAGATTGATATTAATATTATTTTTTTTAACTGTACAAGACAAAAATATATGTAAAGTTATTAAGTACAAACGTTCATACCAATACTTTTCACAGTTATTATTTTACGAATAATTAGACATGAATGGAAAAATCTACAGGACATATAAAAGATAAGCGTAAAAATATGGTTTTAAATTTTTATAAACATTTATTTGAGCCTTTGAGACGTAAGGTAAGGGCGTAGTACCGGTAAGAAATCCGGTTTGGCGCAACACAAGAGCGGTGAGTCGGGCGCTCCATGATGATTCGGACGTGAAAATGTGTCAGCTTTTTTTTAAGGTACTTTGAATGATTCGAGGTCAGTTAAATTATTACTTATTTTATGAATGTCTGATTAATATATATCTGTTTGGCAAAGCTTGGTGCTATTTTGGCTTCAAAAAGGGAGGGTATTTTGCCAAAATATATAAATAGCTCTGAAAACAAACCTGATGAACTTTAATTTTTATTGTCGTACGAATTATTTCTGTTTCTATATTAAAATACGGCACAAATGTCATATACGAATCACATTGGCGTTAATTTTTTTCTAAAGCCAATTTGGCGAAAATCTTGTTTTGGAATACCAGTTACATATACATTTTTTGAAAGGTAATAACAATAAATAAAAAAAGGTTTGTTTAATAACTATAGAACAAAACAATTTATATATTTAAAAAATTAAAATACATTATTTATTAATAAGTAAAGAACAACATCCGGGTTGCCATATCAAGCAAAATAACGACACTCTGGATTCAGTTATATACTCCGATGCGCATATGACATTGGCGTCAGAAAAAAATAATTCGCCAACGTGGTGCGTAAATGACATCTGTACCAAAAATGCATACCTATTTTATTTACATTACGTACGGTGCTACTTGATTATCAGGTCGACCAATTTCACACATTTATAGAAATCGACAAACTATTCGCCAAATTACTCAAAAGGAAAAATGTTGCCATTAAAAGATTTAAGTTTAGAAAATTAATGAAGTAGATTAAAAAAAAAATAAAAGTCATTAACGAAAAGGATTACTTTAATGATGACGTTTAGTTATGACGTCGAGATGTACCAAATATAAAATTTGATTTATTCCGGTGATTTCGGACAAAAGAATACTAATAAAAGTTTTCATATTTTAATGCGGAATTTATTAAATCAAACCATAAAGAGATTTTTGTAAGATATCGCATATGTTAATAACATTGAAGTATTTTAAATTTATTTAGAATTTATTAAGGAGTATAAAAATAATGGTACTTACGTATTAACGCCACCGCAGCATAAGTTGCGCTAATGTGCCAATAAAGAGGAATCTTGTTCGCACGAGCACAAAAATTGGCGTCAAAAATAGGCTTAAAAAGTGCTAATAACGTCAAAATGAGAGAAAAAAAAAAAAAAAAAAAACACTAAAAAGGCACAAACAACAAGATCGCTCTTTATTGGCGCATTAGCACAACTTCTACTGTGGTGGCATTAATACGAAAGTACCAAAAATATCAATGTTAGCGGAAATTTGTAAGGAGTTAAATGCTTTTTATTTAGCCAAATAATGTCGGAGGATATAACCGTAAAGTAACTTTAATAAAATACATATTATATTTTTCCCAATTAATATCAAGAGCTATTCACTTATTGGCATAAAATTTATATTAAACAACAAAAGAACAAATAAATTAGTAAAACATTCATAAAAATATAAATAAATCATCGAATTAAAATCATTTGATCACTTAACAAACAAGTGTAGCGGGTTTAATGTGAAGAAAGTGTAACATTTATGTTCATCCATTATTAGCATATAATCTTACAGCTTGCTTATCGTTCTTTGGTCGACGGGATAATTAAGTAGTACCTTAAATACATTGTTATCGCATGAGAAAAAAATGCTTGTGTATATGAAATAGTAAATAAATTGCCAGAATATACGTTGCCAAACTTCTTTTCCCGCCAAGAACTTTTCGTTATGTACAACTACTGAAAAAGTACCTTTATTTATTTACTTATAGTATTTTTTATAAAATGAAAGAAAAACATGCAAGTTAAATGTATCTGATATATGTATTTTTAATTTATGTGTTTTTTAAGGGTGTTCTTAAATCAAAAAGGAGAACTTTGTGACACATGCTTTAATTTATTTTTGTTCGGAAAGGTGTTATTAATCCGAAACTGTCTAATTGCACTCAATTTTCTGTTTTTTAAAAAACACAATAGATTTTTCTTAACAAGCCTTCAAATTTGACACTTTTGAGCACATTTCCCGACGGAAGCAGAAAAACCGGTCGAAAAGCTGGAGGAAAACGGGTGATTACGTCATCGAAATAGCTTAGAACTGGATAGGTAATTTAATTATCATAAAATGGAAAAATAAGTTCCATTCAAAATCGCTTCCATAGTCAGTCATTCCAGTTTTATAACTTTCTATTAAAAAAATGAATTTGTAAATGTGTCAAAATGTTTGCGCTTGTTGAGCGAAGTAGTTAAGAACACCCTTAATGAAAGTCATGTATTTTAAATAAGCTAGTGACAGCTTCATATTTAAAATGAAATTATAGCGAAGGAAACTTATTTGGCGATTGTTTCGGGTAGCTAAAATAAAAGTAGGAAAATAGCCGCCAGGCATATAAAAAATAAAACAATCAGATCGGAGCTCTTGATGACAGTCACAAGACTTATATTGGTATTTATTTAGGTACTATAGCAAAATTTGCAGCATCTCTGGTGTTAAACTAGGTAAGGCATTCTCGAGGTAAGGCATTTAGCTGCTCAGCAGCGGATACAGAGTTCAAATCCCGTTGGATGTAAGTTCGTTTTGTTTAGAAATGCTTTTGTGTTAAATTAGTATTTTTTCGGGAATATTTTTATGTTAATTGTTATTCAATTTCTAGAATTTTTCTAGTTGTGAATGTTTCATTCGAGAAATTACCTTGAATGTATTTAATTGGCATGGCTTTTAATTCTTTTAATAAAGTTCTGTACTTTTTTCGTTCGAATCCATGGTTTATTTTTCATATCATGCATTTTATATGGCAATGCAATGACTTTTTTAATTATTCTCATACATCAAAATTTTATGCTGTTGCTATCATTTTATAAATTTTGACAGCAGCAATTATTTTTCTTTTTACGATATTAGAAAATCTTCGGTTTTTTATCAAAAAATTAAATGACTAGTATTAAAAAATGCTCTGACGAGCACCAAAAAAGGTTAATATGTTTTTAAGTATGAAAAAGGGTTTGACAAGTGCTTCTGTTAATTATTGAGCATGAGGAAGGACAAGGGATCACTTCTTGGCTACAACTCACTTCAATGCCAACTTTTAAAAAATCATATTTGCGCTTTTTCCATATGAAAGAAATTTGCGGTTCTTTAGTAGAACTTTCCACCGTGCTTTAGATGTTAACCAGGGGTGTAGTCGTAAAAATGAGAAAGGATATATGCTCTAAGCAGAGGGATATCCTAGAATGTGTATACTATAAGCTTTCTTGAGAAACAGTGTATATGGTGTTCTATTAAAAAGTCCAGAAGGTATATGGCGTATAACCTGCACTACATTCCTGATGTTAACTGCACTGTTCACTCTGCACTATACTACAAATAAATTTTCTGTGCAATTATACACTTAGGGCATGCTTGGCTGAAGTGCATGAATGTGATACCTGCAGGAACTAGGTTTTTGGCACTATGTTGTCTTCCCTTACATTTATGTCTAATTAAGCTGCATCTTTACTGGTTATATCTTTACACTATACATTTTTATAGTAACTGCGACTGATTTGTTTTTACGGGAAAAGCGCAAATATGATTTTTTAAAAGTTGGCATTGAAGTGAGTTTTAGCCAAGAAGGGATCCCTTGTTCTTCCTCATGCTCAATAATTAACAGAAGCACTTGTCAAACCCTTTTTCATACTTAAAAACATATTAACCTTTTTTGGTGCTCGTCAGAGCATTTTTTAATACTAGTATAAAATATATACAATTACTTAAATTTCAAAATCGAAGAAAGAAAAATAGCCCTAAGGTACCCCACGCCCCTTCCCCTTTGTCCGCGTTCATGTGACCTTAGAAAATCTAAAACTAACAAGTAAAAAACGACAACTTATCGCTGATTGTTCCCGTCACATTTTTATCAACAAAGTCTTTATCAGCGGTCACAATTACCAATACATAATTCTCCCACACATAGTTCAATCTTAATTTTATCTTATTCCAATCTTTTGTCGAGAGATATCAGATTGTCGTTATCAATGGCGCCGTCTGAAAAATATTCGCATGCTTGGATTAAAAAATATATATATCTGTGATACAAATTTTGAAAACAAAATTCTATTAAAAAGAAATAAGAAGAATTTTATTTTTGAAGTGATAATATTGTTATGTTTTTTTCATTGTTTAAACCATAAACTGTAATCCTCATGAAACGATTTCATTGATAAATGTGAGCGCACGTATTAAAAAAAAAAAAAAAAAAAAAGTTGAATGTAGATTCTGCCATTGTAGAATTCAGTTTCGCCTCCTACTAGAAAAAAAAATCGATAGAGGTTTTTTAGAAGGGCGACCCCGTTTAGAATGCAATGAACTAATTTCATTTTTCTTGTGTTTATCAATATAGTAGCAAACAGAACGGCGTGAAATACCCAATTGATTAGCAATTTCTCTCTGAGACATTGAAATTGCGGAATAATAAAGAGATACAATTTGACGTGCTACTTCTTCATTGACTAGATTCATCAAAAACTGATTTTTTCTTTAGTTTAAACGCTTTTTTATAGACTCTAGGAAAAAGGAAATGCATTTTAACAATAAAACGAGGGGAATCCCGTCGAATTCGACGAATGAAATGTTTAAAAGACCCGATCGATTTGGTTTTAAAAAAGCAAAAGTAATTACATTATTGAATCAATATATAATAAATATATTTCCAAACTTAATGTCAAGTTTGCCAGTTACAATTTTGCATGCAAATATTCGCACATCTTCAGTTAAAATTGCAATCTGAGTGCCGGCGAAATCCAGAAATTTTATTTTACATACACTCACAAAAAAATAATTTTATTTAAAAAAAAAAAAAAAAAAAAAAAAAAAAACTAATTTTATTTTTACTATGACATTATTTTCACTAACTGAAGTCATCTGAAAGTAAAATCTCAATCTCAGTGTCCATAATGAAAAGAAATATTGAAATGTAATATCGTTATGAGTAAAAATGCGATGTTTTAAATAGTGACGTCATTTTCTCTTCATTTTCTCTTCTTTTTAAAAGTTACTGTTATTAGTAATGTGAAAAAGGCATCCGTAATAATATTGTAATTCCCATTTATCTGGTTGCTGAATTACATCATTTTCTTCATTTGAAATTTTTCTTATTTTTCTTTAGACATTAATTTTTATCATAAATTAATTTTTGTTATTTTATTTACATTATTAATATTATTTCTCAAGTAAATATATCTTTTTTTACCTCAATTAGTGCATAATTATACGCAATCATTTTATTGTGGTTAAATTTTACGAAAACAATTAACTTTTTTCTTTTAAATGCGAGGACATGTTCACTGATGAAATAAAGCTTCTGACTGGTGGAAAATGATAATAGAAAATACATTTTTATTATCGAAAGAAAAGCTAAACTGAGTTGCCACAATTTTGAAGATATATCGTAAAAAGCATTTAAAATTCAAAATAAAATATAAAAATGGAAATAAATTAAAAAATATCTAAAATGGGCACAGCTACAAATAAATGGCTTTCATTTAAAAAATAATTATCAAAATCGGTTAAATAGAAAATTCAGGGCTGATGACTAAAAAAACAGCCAGGTCTTTTAAATATATAGATTGTATGAATGTCTCGTTTTAACGGCCAGATTATGAAAAAGTGGGTCACATTTTTTTGACACGACACTTTTTAGCTTGTCTGAAAAAAGTAACATCGGAAGCTTAAAAAAAAAAAAAAAAAAAAAAAAAAAATCTTACTTTTCTAACATTTTATAATTTTTTTCCTTTTTAGGTGCGTTCGTAATTTTTTTTAGTACATAGCACCTATAGTTGTCGTTCAGTCCGTCCGTTCGCACATAACAACGCAAAAACTAGCCAACCGAATCGTTTGAAATTTAAAATATATAATTATTACATAATTTTGTCGAGTTATTTCAAATTTTATGATAATCGGTTGCATAGATCAATTTCAGGGACAATCAAAAGTATTCCGTTACATTACGGTCAATGGGGGGAAATGTTTCAAATGCTTTTTAATGGTGTTATACTCATTCGAGCATAATAAAAATTGATATGCGTCTATAAAGTATGTAATGTAATATACATTTTGCATAATCTGTGGTGTAAAGAACATTTGTTATTGATTTACAAGGCCACATAAAAGTATTCCATTACATAATGGTATAGGGAGAACATTGTTTGGTGCGTATTTTAATTGTAATTAACTATTAACAATTTTATGAGATTCATATATGAGAGTGATATTTTAAAAACTTGGTTATCGTACGAACGCACCTCATTTGCTACGCTTCACGTGCAATTTCCAACTTGTTTCATTTTCTTTTATCTTTATTATATTTAGCATAAACTTTTCAGAACGATTTCCTATTTTATAAAAATTATATGAGTTGTAATTTCCGACTGAGTAAAAAAGTGTCCAGGCCAAGATTTGAAGCAGGGATCTTTTTCAACTTGAAACATTGGAATTCCTTTGGAAACTTAAGAGGCTGCTTTAGTCACCTGCAAAGACTCACCCCCTAATGCTAATTCTATGGAAGAAATTTTTAAAGATATCAAGTACAGATATGTATAAATATGAATACATGTATAACACTGTCACCAGGCTAACTGAAAAGCACCCTAAATTTTATTCAAATGTTTATATAATACTTCAATTAATGTTGTTTGATAAAATTACGCAATAATTTTATACAAGTTAGAAGTGTGTAAGTTTTTTTGCTCTCCGAAAAGTTGTACTTTTCAGCTAAAAACTACATTAACCGCTTGAGGGCTGGTGCATCCCACCTTAGTTTAATTAAGATATCCAGCAGAATATGTTCACTTTTTACTTTTATAACTTTAGAGGGAAAAAAATTAAAAATGCTTTTCTTTTTTTTGAAATTTTTTTTTCCAAATTGCAGGTAGGAATTTAGCATTACACAAACCCAATTATGCTTGCTTCACAAAGAATTAACTCCTAAAGTACTCGAGTGATTTCGATAAAAAATATTTTGGTGGTAGAAGTAAGGTACCTGTGCCTAATATGGACACCCTAAGGAAAATTTATTTTTTTCACCCCCATGTACACATGATAGGGCTCCAAAAGTATATGACCATGATCCCTGGACTGTTGACTATCATTATTAAAATTAGCGACCTTGTAGCTATTCCTGTTTAATTTAAATGATAAAAACAAAAAATGTTTAAATGTCTATATAAGGAGCCACCAGTCCCTATTATGGACAGGTGGCTTCTTATTGATCTACTACACAGGGTGTATGGAAGAACCACTCTTCTATGGAATTTAATAGGAGAGGGGATAAAAAAAAAACATCTTAAAGTATTGCAGGGAAGGGTAGGGCACAATAAATATCTTCAGAACTTGCACTTTAGAACGAGGGGTCATTTTCGGTTGTGGCTCTTCGAAGACCGATGCAAAGCACCTCAGTTACTACAAAATATTATGAAATAATGTAGTTTGTTTTGCTAAGCTTTCTATTTTTGTGAATCTGAAGATTAACCTGCTGTACTTCCAATGTGGACATAAGGTGTCCATATTGGGAATCGGGGTAGTTTTATTAAATCTTGTAATAAATAAATAAAGAATTTTTTAAAGCAATATATGCAACAGCAGTCGAAAATATGTTTTAAAAGCTTCCTAAAACACTCCATTTTTCCATATTTAAAATAATTTTACAATATCTAATAATAATTTAAACATCGGTATTTACGATCAGCACACCACGAAACAACAAGTTTCCTTGAAAATGGCGAACAGCGCGCTTTTTTGTACTTTCCTGGCTTAATTATCTTTTTAACTGCTTTTCTTCATGGACATGTAGCACGATTTCTCTTTCAAAATTATTACTTTTAAAAATATTAAGGGGTCCATATTGCAAGCACTGTCCATAATGGGTGCAAGTACCTTATAAATATAAGATAAATATAAATATAAAGTAAAATATAAACATAAATAAAGCTGACAGTTAAAAAAATTATTAATTTTTTTAAAAAGACAATTCCGAAAAAGAAAAATGGAAATTTTATGAAAAATTGTCATAGTTGTAAAATAAAATGTTCTAGTCACAGAAAAAAAAGAAACAGTCCGTCATAAACCTTGAACATAATCGAATGAATATGGATTCCAAGCAGTGGCGCAGCCAGAGGGGGGGTTTTAGGGTTAAAACCCCTCCCAGAGCCAAGAAAGATAGCTATAATTGCCGCTTATATGAATCAAAATCAAACTTAATATTTAAACATTTTGGCGTATTTCGGAATCCGCCGCTTTATTGAATCAGATTTCATTAAATAAAGTGATACAATTAAATGGCGAAAATTCTACTTAAAACTCTGAAAGTGCATATTACATGGATTAATTAAATAAAAATTGGTTATTTGAACTAAATCACCTTACTGAGACATATTATGCTAAAAGAATGATGATACTGATTCTATTAACTGGTGATTCAAATAACCGGTGAAAACCTTTATCAGAAACTTAACCCCCCCCCCCCCCTAGAACCGAATTCTGGCTGCGCCACTGATTCCAAGTTTCATTAAAATCAGCTCGTTAGTTTCCGAGGATACCGTGGCACTGCACTCGGGTCGAGAGTTTTTTGCGGAATTTTTAATCTTTTATACCGGTTTTTCAAAACAGACATTTTTGCCTAATTGAATCGGAAAATGCTCGAATTAAATAAGGTAAAATTTTCAATAAAATTTTACTGGTGAAAATAATCAAGGATTCTGAGCACCTTCAGCGGCACGTATACCGGTCACTCGTCCACAAGGGATTATAATAATGTCTTTTAACACATAAGTAAATATTTTTTAAATCTGAGTTGTTGAGTCAGAAAGGGTTAATTAATCAAATTTCATTGTTGGGGCTTTTTTATAAATTTCAGTGCATCAAAAAATAATTTTCGATTAGAAATTGAACGATTATCTGTTGAAAAACTTCGATTATTAGATCGTTCACCTACCTTGCTTAGTGAATATTCATATCAGTTACTGAAAATTAGTTCTATCGTTTGAATCCTTACACGAGGGTTAATTAAGAATACCAACTCACACACACATGTGTACATCGAGGAATGCCCAAGAGATTAATTAAGCAGGCCGTTCATGACAAAACTTCGATATCCACACCCTAAATAATTGTTGAGATAAAGGGGGATTCTCTATCATCATCTTACCTTCGATCCAAAATGAAATATTTGGTCCTCAGTTAAGTTAACAAGTCATAAAAATGTTGTTAACACGTTCTGAATAATGTTTCATTCGCTGAGTTGTGAATGATCAGGGAAAAACACTGCCAGAAAAGGTATTCTCTCGATGAGGAAAAATGAGGTATCAAAATATTTAAAATTTAACAGACTTTCATTTAGTATTACAAAAGAAAAATCGATTTTTTGACAACTTTTAAGTTAAGTTGTCTTTTTTAATGAACAATATCAGGGGCCCGGACAACGCCGGCAGATCAGCTACATACATATAAGATGGAATATATATAGAATAAGATAAATATAAACATAAAATAAAGTATAAATATAAACAGTTAAAAATTAAATAAATAAATAAAAATAAATTTTAGAAAAAAGTGGAATATTCTAAATAAAAGTGGCCAATATTCTAAAAAAAAAAAAAAAAAAAAAAAAAAAAAAAAAAAATAGTAAAAAAGAAAAAGAAAGAAAACAGTTGAGTCTAAACGTTGAGCATATTTCTGTGAATATGGATCTACATTTCTTGAAAATCGGTTGATTAGTTTCCGAGGAAACGGATCATAAGGCTTCCATGTTTCCCACGGCGCGGCGTTGCACCCAAATCTCCCCATAACCTCATCGGCAGGAGAGTCTTTTGCGGAATTTTTCATCTTTTATGTTGGTTTTTCAAAACAGACATTTTTGCCTAATTGAATAGGGAAAATGTTTTTATTAAATAAGGTAAATTTTACAATAGAATTTTACAAGTGTGAACAATCAAAGATTTTGAGCACCTTCAGCGGCACGTATTCTCGTCGCACGTCTCCAAGGGATTATAATAATGTATTTTAACACATAAGTAAATTTCTTTCAAATCGGAGTTGTTGAGTCCGAAAGGGTTAATTAATCATATTTCAATGTGGGTGGCTGATTTATAAATTTCAGTGCATCATAAAATAAGTTTCGATTAGAAATTTAACGATTATCTGTTGAAGAACTTCGATTATTAGATCGTTCACCTGCCTTGCTTCGTGATTATTCATATCAGTTACTGAAAATTAGTCCTATCATTTGAATCTTTACACGAGGGTTAATTAAGGACACCACAAGTTTTCCAACCCACACACATGCGTACACATGCGGCCCAAGAGATTATTTAAGCAGGCCGTTCATGACATAACTTCGATATCCACACCCAAAATAATTGTTGAGATAAAGGGGGATTCTATATCATCATCTTACCTTCGATCCAAAATGAAATAGTTGGTCCTGAGTTAACAAGTCATAAAAAGGTTGTTAACACGTTCTGAATAATGTTTCTTTCTCAGAGTGGCCAAGTGATCAGGGAAAAACACTGTCAAAAAAGGTATTCTCTCGATGGGGAAAAGTGAGATATCAAAATATTCAAAATTAAACAAGCTTCCATTTAATATTATAAAATAAAAATAGATTTTTTGACAACTTTTGCAGATCAGCTGGATATAGAGGGTGTATCTAAACTACTGGACAAAACTTTAAGGGGAGATAGTACACATCAAGACAAATAATATTAAATGGGAAACTACGGGTCCCAAACGTCTTCCGAAGGAGATAGGCGCCATCAAAGTTTAGAATCCAAAATCTGAAATGATTATAAAAAACGGAAAAATTGATCGATTCGTTTGCGGTTTACACTAAAACTATTCTTTATGTCAGTATTGTCTCGAAAATAAATTATAAAGATAAATTTCAAAAAATGCCGATAGAGGACGCATTAGACTTTGGAGTAGCGAACAACTATATTTTACCGTTATGTTTTGCATCTCATTAAATTTTTTAGAGGTTCAGACATAAACTTAAATTTTGAGCTCAAAATCTGTGGTTAAATAACGCAAACTGAACTGTGTTCAATGGGAGTGGGTAGGTTTAAATTTCAAATGATTATAAAAAACAGAAAAATTGGTCAATTGATTTGCGGTTTTCACTAAAATTATTCTTTATGTCAGTATTGTCTTGAAAATAAATAATACAGATAAATTTCAAAAAATGTCGATAGAGTGCGCTTTAGACTTTGGAGTAACGTACAACTATTTTTTTACCGTTATTTTTTGCATCTCATTAATTTTTTTTAGAAGCTTACAAATAAATTTAAATTTTAAGCTGAAAATCTAAATCGTTGAAAGTGGTTAAGTAGTGTAAACTTAACTGTGTTCAATGGAGGTGGGGATGTCCAAATTTCAAATCATTATAAAAAAAAATGGAAAAATTGGTCGATACGTTTGCGGTTTTCTCTAAAACCATTCTCTATCATTCTTAACCTCTCCCAACAATTCAGAATTTGAACTTAAAATTTAAGTCTAAGCTTTTGCAAGCATTTAATTAGATACAAAAATAGCAGTTAAAAATTGTTGTTGGTTACTCTAAAGTTTAAGGCGCTCTCTAACGGAATTTTTTGAAATTTATCTTAAAAATTTATTTTCAAGGAAATACTGGCATAAAGAATGGTTTTAGAAAAAAAAACCGCTAACGAATCGACCAATTTTTCCGTTTTGTATAATTATTTGAAATTTGAACCTTCCCACACCCATTGAACACAGTTCAGTTAGACAGTTCAGTTAGCGCTACTTAACCACTCTCAATGATTCAGATTTTCATCACAAAATTTAAGTTTATGTCTATAAGCTTAAAAAAAATTAATGAGATGCAAAAAATAACGGTAAAAAAATAGTTGCAAGTTACTCCAAAGTCTAAAGCGCCCTCTATCGACATTTTTGGAAATTTATGTTTATATTTATTTTTAAGACAATACTGACATAAGAATAGTTTTAGTGAAAACCGCAAATCAATTGACCAATTATTCTGTTTTTAATAATCATTTGAAATTTGAACTTACCCACTCCCATTGAACACAGTCCAGTTTGCGCTACTTAACCACAGATTTTGAGCTCAAAATTTAAGTTTATGTCTAAACTTAGATTTTGAGCTCAAAATTTAAGTTTATGTCTAAACTTCTAAAAAAATTTAAAGAGATGCAAAAAATAACGGTAAAAAATAGTTGTTCGTTACTTCAAAGTCTAAAGCGCCCTCTATCGGCATTTTTTGAAATTTATCTTTATAATTTATTTTCAAGACAATACTGACATAAACAATAGTTTTCGTGAAAACCGCAAACGAATCGACCAATTTTTCCGTTTTTTATAATTATTTAAAATTTTGGACCATAAACTTTGATGGCGCCTATCTCCTTCAGAAGACGTTTGGGACCCTTATTTTCCCATTTAAGGGGTCTAGTACCTTTTAAGGCTGCAAAAATACGATTTTTCAATTTTCATTAATTATTATAAAATAATTCGTTAGAAGTATTTTAAAACAAACCGCGTGCAAAAATTCCCATTAGAACTGAAGTTATGGCAAAAATAAGATGCTGATTTTGTTTGGTAATTAAACTAAAAGTTACAACTTTGAAACAGGTTTTTGAAAAACTGCGTTTTTAGACATTGCGCGCATGATATCTTGAGAACATATGTATGAATTGTTATGAAATTTTTTTTAATTAATAAGCGCATAGGTATGCTTAAAATGAACTACTTTTATGTATTTATAGCCATAAAAATTTTTGTTATGAATAATTTTATTTATTAAAAAATGTAAAATTTCGATTTTTTTTTTTACAGTCCTCCCCACTTAATCGGGTAACGGATAATCGAATACCCCGCTTATTCGAATAAAATCCTCCGGAACCGAATTAAATCCCATTGGGCTAATGTTATTTTCCCCCGCTTAACCGAATAATTTTCACGAAATGTCCTCGCTTAATCGAATAACAACTGAGTGAGGCAATTTGAAAAATGGGTGTGAAAAACACGTTTCAATTGGAATTTCCTCCACACTTTTTTGTCATTTTAGGTTCTTACACAGAAAACAAATTTCCAGATCTTTCGTCTGGCAGGTGTACAGTGGATTAGTCGATTGAGCTCCTTTTCTTGTTCTTTTTTTCGTATGAATTTGAAAAATGGTGAAATAAATTGCACAATGATTTCGATCAATTTTGAATTTTGTTTACTTTTGTTTAACAAAGGACATTTTTTTCACTTTTTCCATTTTTTACAGATATTTTTAATGGAGACACTTTAATTTTCAAAGCCGATTCCGAAACTGAAACAGCCTCATTTAAAAAAATCAGCAATAAAAATCGAAAAAGCTAAAAACGACGCCGCCCTTTGAACAGATTGATCTCAGCTATCCATTGCAAAAAAGATCATTTAAAAATATTGAAATGCGATAGAGATATGTTTATAAATTTCTTCTATAGGATTAGCATTAGCTCTACACTCACGATTAAATCCTTTCGTGTGACTGAAGTAGCCCCTTAATAATAATGTGTTGTCACTTAGAGGCTCAAGATGGTAATTATGATACCATTCGAAAAATATCTCGTCCAATTTTTACTCTAAAATTTCGCATAAGCCACTTTCATTTTTTTTAAACCTGTTAAATTGCGTAGATTAAATTATAATAACAAAATCTGGACCCAATTCACACTATCTGCATTATATGTAATGTAAACTAATTGCATGTGTTTACTGACATTGAACTATTGCATATTTACTTGAATTATTTAGTTTTTACTTAAGTTTTTAACGATTTTCTTACTCTGGTAATTAAATATACTGTTTTTAATAATTTTGTCATTTTATTACACCTTAATTTTACATTTATATGCCTCCCCGTTTAATCAAATACCCCGCTTAATCGAATATTTTTTCTGGAACCTTCAATATTCGTTTATGCGGGGACGACTGTATTTAGAATTTTTTTTTACAAGGTTAATGAAATAATTTTTATTTAAGAGTAGTTCATTTTAAAAATACGTTATTCTTCTTTACAGAAAAAAAATATATATGCAAAAATATTGATTTATAGGGTCGTTAGGATGCGCGCAAGGCACGACGGAGTAAAAAATAGAGGTTTTAAATTTCAGTAATGCATATATTATATGAAAGACTATTAAATGTTTAATGACAGTTTATTAAAAAGCATAATCTTTTCTATTGAACGGTGAAATTTTCATGCTAATATGTATAAAAGTTTTAAAGATACACTGAATCGAACTTTGGATGTTTTTGTTGATTTTCATCCCGTTTAAAAGGTACAAGACCCCTTAATATTATTTATCTTTATGTGTACTATCACCCCTTAAAGGTTTGCCCAGTAGTTTAGATACACCCTGTATATAAGATGGAATATGTATAGAATATAAGATAAATATAAATATAAAGTAAACTATAAACAGTTAATAAATAAATAAATAAATAA
Source organism: Maratus speculifer (assembly GCA_964019185.1). Taxonomy (NCBI): domain Eukaryota; kingdom Metazoa; phylum Arthropoda; class Arachnida; order Araneae; family Salticidae; genus Maratus; species Maratus speculifer. The sequence goes on from OZ025295.1 coordinate 175,714,838, forward strand.
AAAGAAGTTTTTAGAAAAAAAATGGAATTTTTTTGAAAAATTGCCAATATTAAAAAAAAAAAGTTTTAGTCGTTTAAAAGTTTAAGTAAAAAAAGAAAAGAAAGAAAACAGTTCGCTATAAACGTTGAGCATAATCCTGTGAATATGCATGCTACATTTCCTGAAAATCGGTTGGTTAGTTTCCGAGGAAACGGGTCATAAGGCTTCCATGTTTCCCACTGCATTGCACCCAGGTCTCCCCCATAACCCCATCGGGAAGAGCGTCTTTTGCGGAATTTTTTATCCTTTATGTTGGTTTTTCAAAACAGACATTTTTGCCTAATTGAATAGGGAAAATGTTTGGATTAAATAAGGTAAAATTTACAATAAAATTTTACAAGTGTGAATAATCAAGGATTTTGAGCACCTTCAGCGGAACGTATACCGGTCGCTCGTCCCTAAGGGATTGTAATAATGTATTTTAACACATAAGTAAATATTTTTCAAATCGGAGTTGTGAGTCAAAAAGGATTAATTAATTATATTTAAATGTGGGTGGCTGTTTTATAATTTTCAGTGCATCATAAAATAAGTTTCGATTAGAAATTTAACGATTATCTGTAGAAAAACTTCGATTATTAGATCGTTCACCTGCCTTGCTTCGTGAATATTCATATCAGTTACTGAAAATTAGTCCTATCGTTTGAATCTTTACACGAGGGTTAATTAAGAACACCACAAGTTTTCCAACCCACTCATATGCGTACATCTAGGAATGCCCAGGAGATTAATTAAGCATGCTGTTCATGACAAAACTTCGATATCCACACCCTAAATAATTGTTGAGATAAAGGGGGATTCTCTATCATCATCTTACCTTCGATCCAAAATGAAATATTTGGTTCTGAGTTAACAAGTCATAAAAATTTTGTTAACACATTCTGAATAGTCTATCGCAGAGTGGCGATTAACCCTTTCATTTTAAAACAGCAGGTCTCAAAACCCAGAAATCACAACAATATATATTATACAACTAAAAAATTTCCAACAACAACAACAAAAAAAAAAAAACATAAAAAAAAAAATCTTTAGAAAGTACTCACTCGTCGGCCTACAAAAAAGCTATTTTCAATCAAGATAAAAGTAGAGAAAAAAGAGAATAAGAAACACGCATTAATTAGAAGTGTTAGTCAAAAGCGAAAGCATACATGTTTATAGTTCATCAGCTCATTCACTCCTTCCCCTTTTCAACTACTATAGAAATTTTTGCGATAAATAATGTTTTTCTAGACATGTAAAAGACTTGTGATCGAAAAGAGATTACGTTTTAGAAACTTCAGTTACAAACATAAACAGATTATGAAATAATCACATTTTCTTTTCACTGCAGTAATTTTTTTGAAAAATTAAATTAAATTTGATTAAAAAACACATTTATTGATTCCATTTGATTAAAAAACACATTCATTGATTGCATTTGATTTCCTAGTTAGAAGGAAATGTATTATTTTCTAATATAAAGTCAAATACGATTAATATAATATTTTTATGCATTATGTTCTTTTAAATAAAACGTTCCAAAGTGATTGCACGAATACCAGTCGATCGGGATGTGAATGCCAACAGCGCTGTTCCATATACCGGCCATGAGGGATGCGAGTGCCAACGGTGCCGGCATGAATACCGGTCGCTCGTTCCGGAGGGGCTAATTAATCATATTTCATTGTGGCTGGCTGTTTCATAATTTTCAGTGCATCAGAAAGTATTAGAAATTTAACGATTATCTGTTGAAAAACTTCGATTATTAGATCATTCACCTGCCTTGCTTAGTGAATATTCATATCAGTTACCGAAAATTAGGCCTATATTTTGAATCTTTACACGAGGGTTAATTAAGTACACCACATGTTTCCCAACCCACAAACATGCATACATCGAGGAATGCTCAAGAGATTAATTAAGCATGCTGTTCATGACAAAACTTCGATATCCACTATCCACACCCTAAATAATTGTTGAGATAAAGAGAGGATTCTCTATCATCATATCTTACCTTCGATCCAAAATGAAATATTTGGTCCTGAGTTAAGTTAACAAGTCATAAAAATGTTGTTAACACGTTCTGAATAGTAGTGTTCTTTTCAGAGAAGCGAGTTAGAAGGGAAAAACACTGTCAAGAAATGTGTTAAATACCAGTATTTCCTTAAAGAGAAATTAACCTTCTTTAATCGCTTTAAAATTATTAAAAGTATTTTCTTTAAAAATGTATGGGCACTTTTATCTATTTATTTATTTATTTTTTACCACTCGCCACCCTGTTTTTATATACAAAATTTGGTTAGTAGTTGATTAAATTTTAACCATAGGACTTGCTTCATCATACAATATTTAAATTAATACACAAACAAAGAAACAGTTTTCAAAAATAGAGTTAAAAAAATGTCTCCGAACGTAGCCAGATACCTCAAAAAGATGTATTTTAACACATAAGTAAATTTCTTTCAAATAGGAGTTGTTGAATCAGAAAGGCTTAATTAATCATATTTCATTGTGGTTGATTGTTTTATAATTTTCAGTGCATAAAATAAGTTTCGATTAGAAATTTAACGATTATCTGTTGAAAAACTTCGATTATTAGATCGTTCACCTGCTTTGCTTAGTGAATATTCATGTCAGTTACCGAAAATTAGTACTGTCGTTTGAATCCCGTACACGAGGGTTAATTAAGGACACTACATATTTCCCAACCCACTCAAATGCGTACATCGAGGAATTCCCGAGCGATTAATTAAGCATGCCGAACATGACAAAACTTCGATATTCCCACCCTAAATAATTGTTGAGATAAAGAGGGATTCTCTATCATCATCTTACTTTCGATACAAAATGAAATATTTGGTTCTAAATTAACAAGTCATAAAAATGTTGTTAACACGTTCTGAATAGTGTTTCTTTTTCGAAGTGGCGAGTGATCAGGGATAAACACAGTCAAAAAATGTGTCAAATACCAATATTATATTAACGAAAAATTCTTTCTTTAATCGCTTTAAAATTATTCAAAGTATTTCCTTAAAAAAAATATTAGTAATTTTTTTTCCCTGACTATTCGCCATCATGTTTTTATAAACAAAATTGGTTGGTTCGTTGGTTACCCATAATAATTGTTGAGATAAAGAGGGATCCTCTATCATCATCTTAATTTCGATCCACAATGAAATATTTGGTTCTGAGTTAACAAGTCATAAAATGTTGTTAACATATTTTGAATAGCGTTTCTTTTTCGAAGTGGCGAGTGATCAGGGAAAAATACAGTCAGAAAATGTGTTACATACCAGTATTTTATTAAAGAAAAATTACCTTTCTTTAACAGCTTTAAAATTATTCAAAGTATTTTCCTTAAAAATATTGGTAAGACCATTTTCCACTTTGTTTTTATAAACAAAAGTTTATTGGTTAGTTGATTAAAAGAAAGAATCAGACGATATACGAAAAACGAAGTACATGCAAAACAAACAAATATAAACACAGGTCACATGATGGTGGTTTATGTCGTCACGCCAATAAAGCACATTACTTGAAATATGCTTTGAATCAGATTATGATAGGAAATTAATGTCATTATTTTTTAAGAAGCCATTGGATATATTACTTTATAAATAAGGAAAATATCCCCGTCTGTGGAAATGGGGCATACATCCCGATTATGGAAACGAAACCAAGAAACCGTGCAAGGAAATTATCAGTCGAAAGCATTAAAATTGTGTTTTATCTGCAAATTTTCTTCATATTAGTACTGAAAAATATTTTATCCATTTTTGTGTAAAAATTAATTAGCTTAAAACAATGGATGCGTTTCAGAAGAAATGAAATTAAAGGAAGACTGATTGATGAGGGCATTTTAAAACTGTTTTTAACATCGAATTTCGACGGATTCCATCTCGTAATTTTTTTAAAATATTATTTTTATATGGAATAAACAAAAGTATCCAATAAACACATCAACATTTTTTTTCTGTTTGTCTTACATGCTTACTCTTTTCCGTGACAAAATGACAGCTAAAAACACGCAAAATAATTTAGATTTGTTCTGGGTATCAAATAATACTTCCTATTGGCTTGAAATAAATTGACAGAGATATTTGCAAATGTTTCCAATGACAACCATTCTTTCGATCTTTTTTTTCTAAATGTAGTAGATGTAAGTCAAGTGCTCTGACAATAGGAGAAATTTGAACTGCTTCTAAACAAGTTGAGATGTATGCAATGGAAGTGTAATGCTTTTAAATTTTCTATTTATTGAGGTGAGAATAATATTTTATTTACTTATATAATTTATCTAGAAAAAAAAGTGGTTTATGATATTGGTAAGGTGAAAATTGTTTGAAATTTATTAGAAAATATCTGACTATCTCTCTTCTTTTAATTGATGATTGCAAACAGTGGCGCCAACTTATATGGTCCCCTGGGGCGCGAGCCCACCCAATAATCTGATCAACTACGCCTTCACAGTTTCCATTGGTTTATTTCGTTATTTATTTTTTTTTTTTTTTAATCTCATGTTTTTTTTATATGCTTTTAAAATAATTTTGTTTAGAAAATAGTAAAGGCATCAATTAGACTTACAGGAGAACCGAAAACTTCTTTGGCGGATGTATAATTAAATTTCACTTAAAGTCAGATAGTCTGCATATTTTGCATTGGATCTGTATTGTATTTTAATTTTATTTTACATAATATTTAATAGTCTCCAATTTAATATTTTTAAATTATTTATTTAAAAGTTAACAACTTTTATGCTATTTATAATAAATATTAATATATTTATAAGGAAGAACTTACAC